>PVKN010032116.1:0-12333 GCA_004027915.1 Capromys pilorides
GAACTATGCACTTTAATGTTATGATACTCTCAATATATTTTTTATTTACATGAGAAAAATCAAAATCAGGGATCATTTTATTGTGTGTTCTTTCTTATACTACATCACTCATGCCAGCCCTAAACACATTTATTGATCGCATTTGGTCATTGTAAATGTTTCTAACTTTTCTTTGAAAACATTTCTGCCTGAGCATCAAACCACCATAAAAGATCAAGGTTGGTAAAAGAAAAGAAATAGACTTATTGTTGAGAATCTTCTTAAATGGAATCAGGTTATTACTGTAATGCAAATTATGTAACTATTAAATACATAAAAATTTCATAGCTCTCAAAAATAGATACATGTACATAAAAATATTTGTTATACTTTATAACTAGATGGAAGTAAATTTCACAATTATCAGTTTAGGAAGGAAATGATTTTATAACTCAAATATTAGATATTATTTAAGAAAGAGTACTTAATTTTATTACTGAAGTCATTTGAATTTCATGCTGCTTAAATTATAATTTTATCTCTTCTTAACTATGAGGTTTAAATTATTCCTCTGGGGACTGGTGAGATAGTTCAATGGACTAAACACCTGCTTAAGTAAGAGCAGGGACCAGCATTAGATTCCCCGTACTACATGCTGCTTTGGCCCCACCCCTGGGCACATGAGCTGGCCCCTAAGACTGGGCATGGTGGTGCACACCTGTAATCCCAGCACTGGGGAGGCTGAAAACAGGAGGATCACTATGAATCAGAGCTGTGTAGTGAGACCCTGCATGAAATTCATTAAAAAATATGTAAATAAATACATCATTGTTGTGTTTTCAGTCTGTACCTCAAACTCTGTGTAATCAGTAATGTTGTACAATGCCCAAAGGAAATCAGATGACAGTTTTTTATGTTTAGATGCCTAGCTAACAGCTGTTCCTACCTATTCAGGAAACGATTTAGAACTTGCATTTTGAAAAATAAAGAGTCCTTTGATAAACTTAAAACTTCAATTAAAATGTCAGTTATCTTAAATCCAGCATTAAAATACTTTTCTATCCCCAGGAGGATGTGGAACAAGATCTTCCAATGTATTTATTCATTATTTATGAGACACTAAAAAAAAGCAAGTACTTCTATATTTTTATCACACTTTACATGAATCTCATATATTGAAGAGTACGAAAGAATTCATATAGTGCAGATATACAACCTAAGAAATAGCTGGGAAGTTAGCACTTAGTGCATTAAAATACTTTTGTTACTAGTGTATAAACTAATAACATTATTGTTACATAAATCTGAGAGCTTAGGTTTTATTCATACTTTTTTAACACCTGTGATACTGTACTGTGAATGGGACATCATGTTAATGGGCAATAGGAAAGCTCGCTGAGGTACTGTACGATATTGCTAAGGAAGATGCCCTGAGTACGTGGAGTTGCCTGGCTAAGCCTCAGACCCTGATAGATGCTGTGCCTCTGTAATTGGTGCTTCTACAATGCTCAGAGTTTTGTATTCTGGCAGTAGCAGGAGTAGCATGGTGGAACCTGTTGACTGGAATAAGGGAAAAGAATCTAAAGACGCTTCTTGGGCTATGAAAGGTGATACACCTATAATCCCAGCTCCTCAGAAGGCCGAGGCAGAAGAATCGCAAGTTTGAGGTCAGCTGGAAATTTAGCCAGACCCTGTATGAGACAGGGCTGTTGACATAGTGCATCCTGGGTTCGACACCAGTATGGCTGGAACCTTTTACTCTATGAGCTGGGTGCTGGCTTCCTTTTGTAGCCTTGCTTGGGGTATGTGGCTGTGCATGGGGTGCACATCACTGGTCCCACAGGGCTGGATGGCATGTGGCCCTGGGGAGGCATCAGTAAGGCCCCAGCTGTGCTAGAGCTTCTGGCACTGGGGGCAGGGTTAGAGTCACTGGGGAACAACTGTAGCAGTTTCCTCAGAACTGCTCTAGGCAGGCTGGGTTCGTTTCTAGCTGCTCACTCCTCTTGTCTACCTGGCTCCCATGGAGGCTGGACACCTTACCAAGCAGCTCCTTCTAAATGCCTTTGTGAGCACCCACAAGGAGCTCTGGCCATGAGCTCTGGCGACTTTTGTTACCTGCCTAGTTATGTTTTCTGTGTAGTATAAATGTGCTTGTGTTGATAATTTAAAGTTAAAATATTTGTTATAAAAGTTATTTTCTGACAAAATTCATGCTTGATTCCATTAGTACTTCTGTTAATTAAATTTAACATTAACAGTCACTGTATGTGACAATTATTTGATTGCATTCAAAATTAATGTTCTCCCCAGAGAAACTTCATTTGATATGTTAAAAATTCATTTCCCGGGCCGGTGAGATAGCTCATCAGACTAAAGCACCTGCTTAGGCAAGCTTGGGCCTGATGACGGACTGCAGCTCAATCCTTGGCACCATGAGCCCCCTCAGGGACCCAGGCATGGTGGCCACAAGCCTGTAATCCCAGCACTGGGGAAGCTGCAAGCAGAAGAATCACCAAGAGTCCGAACTGCGAGGTGAAACCCTGCAACAACCAAATACATGAAAAAAAAGAAATTTTTCATTTCCCAGCCCAGTCACACACATCTGCAGGAGACTGAGGCAGGAGGATCCAGAGTTGAAATTAGTGAGACCATATCAACATAAATTATGCATGGAAGCCTGGTGTTGCATTCAGGTGAGCAAGGAAAACAATAGAGGACATAATTTATAGGATTACCTTATAATAGTCACCCAACGAGCCAAATACAAGAAGAGTACAGGAATTCTGGCCACACCAATAAAGACCCCAAGAATCCAGTCGAAGGCCTAGGTCTCAGCAGTGTCCTGCATGATCTAGTGCCGGTGACAATGTCTCATGCAAGTCTGTCTCATGAATTTGGGCTGGGAAGGCCCAAAGGTCAGTGGTGGAAACCAGAAAGTCTATGCCAGTGGGTGAAGGTTTAGTGCCAACAGGCTGAGTATCTGCACTGGAGCCAGGAAGCGATGCTCAAAGTGAGGCCCAGAGCTGCCCCGAAAATTACCACAGCTGTCCTCAGCACCAGTGAGGGCCTGAGCTCCCCTGTCGAGAGCAGCTGCTCCGTGTCCAGATGCCAGTGCACCAAGCTTCTCCAAGAAACTAAACGTGCACCACGTTCCCCTCCAGAGCCAGGAGGCAAGGCTGAAAGGGAGAACCTTACTGGTTCTCAGCAGCAGCAGCAGCAGCAACAGCAGCAGCAGCAGCAGCAGCAGCAGCAGCAGCAGCAGCAGCGAGGTCCCACCCTCCTGAGAACAGCCAAGTCCACCTCAGGAAAACCGCCATGACAAGCTCGTCCAGGAGCACCGAGAGCCACCAGTAGCCCTAGCAGCTCCTCAGCAACACCCAAATTTCTTCCTCTCCAGTTTTGTCATATGTTGCTGGCAGCATCCTCAGGCGGGCCTCACACACCCAGCAACACGTTGATAGAGTTGAGCTGGTCAGTCCTCCACAGCCAGCTGTATACGTGCTAATATGATGCTTGCCTAGAAGGTGGGAGGCCCTGAGTTCAGTCCCCAGTTCTGCAAAATAGTATTTTAAAATAATAAAGAAAATGAGAATAAAGAAAATTAACCTAAATGATCCAACTTATATAATAAGTCCATTTTCTTAAAATATAAACAATATACCTTTAAATGAGAAATTTAAGTTTGAAAATGTAGGATTTGGAGGCTGGGGAGATAACTTGGCAGTGTAAGTGCCTGTTTGGCAAATGCAAGGTCCCAAGTTCAATCCCCAGTAGCACACATGCCATGCTGGCCCCAAAACTGAGTGTGATGGCCCATGCCTGTACTCTCAGTGCTGGGGAGGCTGAGACAGGGATCACTATGAGTCTAAGCTGCATAGTGAGACCCTGCACTGAATAAATAAATAAAAATTAACAGAATAGGACTTGGGCTTCCCTCAAGATTTTTATTTGGTTGTTTCCTTATTGTGCACATAACTGAGTTCCTAGTCCATCCTTACTGTAGTCTTCTTCGGTACATCTATCTTGGTTCACATCTCTGCCATCCGTGGTGCTTTGTTAATATTTGTTGACTATTCTATTTGTACCTTTCAATTATTTCCTTCTAAAATATGTTATGAATCTTTAATTCTAGCAATTCATTAAGTAATATAATAATAGCTCCCATCCTTAATTATGAGCTTATTATCAACTGAGCACTCCATTAATAAATTGGTGTGTATTAGTCTAATCCTGACAGCTCTCTGTGAAGAATGCCTGCACATGTGGAAACGGAATCATTAGGAACCTAAGAATGTTAGACGTGACCTTCACACTAGCAAAGCATAAAGCATGTACTTGAAGCTATTTGGGTGCTATAAAACTTTCATCCTGTACCGCCTCATTTTTGTAATAATTATACAACAATAATAATCGTAACTTAGATAAAATTGGTTTAGCTATGATTTCAAATTGTACTAAACCCAATTTTTTATAACCTAGTATAAATGCTATGTAAAAGAGAAGAGCTTGGTTTTTAACGCAAATAAGAAGATTGTGAAATGAATCTGATTTGTGTTTTAGAAACAATTTAGTAAGACGGGTGTTGGTTGGACAAGAAGCAAACAGGAAAGTAGGCAGGGCTTTGCTGCCCTGGCAAATGAGATGTGGTGGCGATTTGGACCGGAAGATTAGAGCTTGGGGGGAGAGAAAAAGAAACACGAGCTTTGTAGTTTGTTCAGATAATCAAAACCGCAGAATCCACAGAGGACACGAGTCAGTCAGTGAGGAAGCGCTGACGGCTGACTCCCAGAACTGGGGAAAGATGAGCCGCCCCGGCACCCGTCACCTCCAGGTCCTCGCTGGTGTCCACATGTGTGCGCTGGGCAGGGAAGCTGCTACGGAGGTCTGAAGATCCAGGCGGAGGTCAGTTCCTAGGTTCAAACCAAAGCGTTGGAGGCCAGTTTTCATTTGCGTATTGTCAATAGCCCCAGGAACCACACTTCCGCACTTCGGTGATGTCCAGGCAAGAGCCTGAGTGGGAAATGAGTCGGCAGCTGCCTGCCTTCCTGTGGCGGCATCCGTTAGATGTGATTAAATGGCATTTCCAGTAAAATAAAAACTTTCAGCTTTTAACAACAGCATACTGCATTAGAAATTGGAAGATTTGGAAAGTTAGCTTCAATATTTATTTTAATTATTTCAATATATTGTAAAAAAAAAATTCTAAGTTGAAGTGAGAATGGAAATAAATTAGCTTTTTTTGTTTGTTTGTTTTTTTGAGACTGGGAAGGAAAAGCAGAGCCTTGTGCTTGCCAGGCAGGTATTGCCTTGCTGAGCTACATCCCTACTCCCAGAGTAAATTAACTTTACAGATGAAAAGGCATTTTGTTTTTTGGTTTGCTTTCTCGGTTGCTTGTTTGTTTTGAGTTAGAGTCTTGCTATGTAGTCCAGGTTGACCTTGAACTCCCTCTGTAGGGGATGGTGCCCTTGAACTCATGGAGCGATCCTCCTGCTTCAGCCTCCCTAGTGCTGGAATTACAGGCATGCACCACCATGCCTGACTGAAAAACAGTTAAAGTGCATTCCCTGCTTGGTGTAATGTTTGTCATTGGTTGAAAGCCATTAAGCCATGTTGACTATTTTTCCTGTCTTTTCTTTTTTTCTTTTTACTTTCATGAGTGTTGTGCTTTGTACTGTTGATTCCTAGTATAACATCTATGATTAGAAGTATTATGACTCTGCTTTTCATAACAAATTGTGTCAGCATGACAAGAGGAATCATAGAGCCATTTCTGCCCAATTCATTCTGCATTCTAGGTGGTCCTTGAGTTCAACATCTTGGACCGTGAACAGACAGATGGTAATGTCCCATTCCAATCAGTTCTAGTAACTTCCTTCCTACAGCTGGTAGGGCATTGCCAGAATGCTACTGTCCTTGTGTGTCTGTTGATTAGTTAATGAGTTTTTAGTTAGGGACCAGAAAGACTACTGTGACCAAATAAACTATCATACCTTAAAGGAAAAATCTGAAAGAGGAAGATAGTTGTGTTCACCTGGGATACAGAGGTGGAGTACATAGTTTTCTCGGCCATAGCTTGTACTTTCTTATTTTTAAATGATAAATTTCAAAACAGCTAGCGTCTTGGAAATTCACAGTGCAAGCTTAGTAGAAACTCAGGCATTAATACTGTAACAAGAGCTATTAAAAATCACTGGTCGTCCTTGGCCTTTGTCATATCTTTATGTGATTTGTTGCTTTAAAATTATCCATTTTAATCACACACACAGTTGTCTGCTAAATTTTTTCATAAAATATTTTTGCTTTGTGTATGTCTTAGTTTCAGCTATATTGGAAATACTGCTTTAACATTTAGTAAGGATTTGAAGTATTTTTATAAGAAGTCTAAGGATTGTTAAATTCAATGTTAGCTACATAAAAGTTAGCCTTTTATTTTGTTACTATGTTTTAATGCACTACTAGTTTTGAAGAAAAATTATATGGAGCCAGAGTGCACAGAAAGACAAGTGGAGGCACAGCAGCTCATGGATTGGTCCCTGCCCAGCGCTCTGGTCCTACCCTGTACCTTGTCAGCGCTGCAGCTTCTCATGTGTCATTAAGCCTTGTCCACAGGCTTAATTAAAACACATTACTCCTGTGTGTTTTGAGTTTTTCATCAACTCCGGCCACCTGTCTTTTTTATTACTTATAGGCCCTACCACATAGCAGTGTCCTTGTTATATTTTTATTTTGGTGCTCCATTATTTCCTATAATTTTAAAATTAAAGTTGTAATGCTTAGGTGACAAAGTGACACGTTCAAATTGTATGTTCTGTAACATCTAACCCTGAACAAGAAGCTGTATTTAATGCGTCAGAGATGGGAGATTCCTTGTTTCAGACTGGTGCCAGGGGGTCAGCAGCTTTCAGTCTGCAGTTTCATTTGAGGCTTGTTATCTATCTGTTTTCCCAAGTTGAGAATAATAACGATGATGACAACGTCAATAATAACTACCATTTTTCATGCCTTCTCTGTTCCAGAAATTGTACTGGCGTAATTGTACAGGTCATACCCTTTAATCCCGACAGGCAGAGTAGGAGGAGGAATCATTGCCCTGTGTCCTAGATAAAGAATCAGGGGATTTCAGAGCATTAAGGAACCTGTCAAATGTTAGTTTTTAAGTAGCAGGTAGCAGATCTGGGACTTACAGTCGTATCTGTTGAATTTAAGAGCTTGTGTTTGTCACCTGCTATCATTCCATCAAAAGCACTCCCCTTCTGATACAAAGGTTGATAGACAAGATTGGCAGTATGTAATTTTACATTGGGAAAGGCAGCCTTTCCAGGGATTGTGACAAGATAGACTGCTGTCGTTTGCGGCTCTTGGGCTTCTTGTGTATGAATCGGTGATGTGGGCCCTGCCTGCTGTGTGTCAGGTAGCGGCGTAGCTTCTGCATCTAGAGGAGAGGAGCGTTCGGCAGAGCACTCCCTCCAGGACACGCTCCTTCTTTTTGCTTGCAATTTTTGACAGTTGCAACTCCAAAGTCAGGTGTTAAGTACTACTTAGAAGTACTTAAAGCTGAAGGAGTCTTAATAAAGCTAATGATAGCCATCACAATTAACTGTGGAGCATTATTCTAAACACTACCCAATTTCAAATCATTGCTATTAATATTTATTTATCTTTCAATAATGAAATTGATACTAAGTGAGATAAGCTGGCCCTGTGTCAGGTATTTTCTTTGTCTTAGCAGGTTCTCACCCCTGGGTTATAATATCACTTTTTAATAGAGATAGCACAACATATGTATCCTCATGTCATTGTTTGTCCTATATACAAATGCCTTTCAAATATGGCATAGGTAAGAAGACATCAAACAGGAGGCTTTTGCTATTTATTTTGCCAGGTAGTATTAAAAGCTCATAGGGCCGGCCAGATAGCTCAGCAGACTAAAGCACCTGCATAGGCAGAGTGCAGTGGCTGGGGTTTGATCCCCTGCTTGCAGAGTGGGTCCTGCCCCTGGGTTGCCCTGAGGCTGTGATTAACACTGGGCATGGTGGTGCATGCCTGTAATTCTAGCGCTTGGGAGACTGAAAACAGGAGGATCACTAGGAGTCTGATCTATGTACTAAGACCCTGTAGACCCTGTCCTAAATACAGAAAAAAATAAAGACTCAACTTACAGAAAATTTTCCCCACTGTCCCTGCATCCTCTGTTCAGCCCCTGAACTGCTTATGAATTCCACTTTCCCTAGAGAGTAGTGGGTGTGGTGTGTATGCCTGCATATCTTAATGTCAACTATACTTTAAGGTTAGCTTTCTGCTTTAGAGAGCTAATCACTAATTTAACAAATTGAATTTTGCAAGAGAATTAAGCTTGAATAAAATGTGGTCTGTGGCACCCACAAGTCAGGCAGACAAAGAAATTCACAGGTTTGTTTTAAAAAATGAGTAAGGCATATTCACCTGATGGCAACAATTTCTAAATTGTTAGAATTTCTAAATGTGAACAATATAGTTTGCTCTCAAGCACTGTGGATAATGGTGGCAGGCTAAAGTGGTCCTTCTATCAATATCAATTATAAAAATCTAGACAATGTATTTAAACAAAAATATATTTGAACTTTCTAGCAAGTAGAATCTGGAAGAGAATTCTGGAAAAAACTAAGTGGACTGGAAATGAGTTTTCTGCTTGCAGCTTTCTTACTCTCCGAGGCTTCCCAACGCTGGTGGCTATTGCGAGAGCAGAAACGCAGGCACAGCGGTCCAGGGAACGGCATCTGCTCCATCGAACGTTGATGAAGGCATGCGTGGAAGTTTTCTTTTGGTTAATGCTGTCTGTCATCACCTTCCGTGTTTTACTTTCTATATTATTGTCTTTATGTTTTAGTTGTTCTTATAAATGATACAAAACTATTTTAAAGAAGTCAAATCTAGGAACCCCTGCCTCTTAATTGGGAGTTAATGTTGTTTATGCTTATGGATATGCTTTGATGTTTCTGTCATCATTCTTTTAAAAATTTTTTTCAACATTCATTCACTCATTTTGTACAGGGTCTCACTATGCAACTCAGATTCATAGTGATCCTTCTGTCTCAGCCTTCCCAGCTCTGGGATTACAGGTGTGTACCACCACTCCTGATTTCAGTGGCTGGCATAACACACAGTGCCTCGGATCAAACCTGGGTCCTTGCACCTGCCAGGCAGGCACTTAGACTGCCAAGCTGTCTCCCTGGACCCTCTGTCATCATTCTTGAATATCTTGATTTATAGCAGGTTTTATCATTTTGTCTTCCAAATTAATCAGAAATTTTTCTTACTGAGTTTTCCATATATGTGTTTGAAAGTTAAGCAGTCTATATATAGACTATCTAAGCATATATAGCCTATATGCTTAGGTAGTCTATGTAAGCAGAGAGAGACTGACAGGCACAGAGAGAGAAAGAGAGAGAGTGAGAGACAGATGGAGAAAGAGATTATTCAATTAATTTATTTAGAATGAGTAGTTTTTATTATTATCCAGCATACAAGTCAGGAGCTTTAGATTTACATTTCAACAGTGACTTCTGAGCAGAATCTCAGGGTCACACCTTCCTGTGGGGCATTTTTCCCACTGAAAGAAGGTGGGAAGGAGGTACAGCCTCTCCGGGACACAGGTACAACTACTACACTTTCTTCTCCAAGGCTCTAGAGCAAAGGAAGTGGAGAGAAGTTGGAAAAAGGAAGAGGGGACAGGGTATTCCTTGGGACCACAGTCCTCTCTGCAGCTACATTCCCTGCAGTGAAAGGACCTAACAAGGATGTGACGAGGCTAAGAACAGCGGCCATGGAGACAGAAGGAGCCAAATTACAAATAATAAGTAAGCCAAACTTCCTTGTCCCAACTAGACCCTTAGCCCAGCCCAAGCCGAATCTCCTCGCTCTGCTACAAAGAGTTGCTGTGGTCTAATTGCTTATGTCCCTGCCAACTCCCAACGTGATGGTATTAGGAAGTGAAGCCTTGGGAAGTGGTGAGTGTCTTTATTAGAAGAACCCCAGAGAGCCTCCTAGTCATCTTTACCACATGGTGACACAAGGACCCAGGAAATGAGCCCTCATCAGAGTTGGGATCTGTTGGCTCCTTGACCGTGGCCTTGCAGTCTCCAGAACTGTGATAAATACCTTTGTTTTGTTCACAGGCTTTTAGTCTATGACACTTTGTGATAGCAGCCTAAACAGAGGAAGTCAGAAGCCCTGTCCATACTTTCTGGCGGGTGGGTTGAGCTATGCAGGGAGCAGCCCAATAGTTAAGAAGCAACAGTGCTGATCTCTGCCCTCTACAGAAGTCAGGGTACCCTGCAGAGGCTGACCCTACTGAGGAGCTGGGGAAACAGGAGCTGCTTCCAGCTGCAAGCCCCAGGCCCCTCTCAGCCTCAGATGCAGATAGTCCAGCAAAGACAGAGGCTGAGGCCAACCTCTGTAGGCAGCAGCTCAGGCCCACAGGGGGCCCTGCCACACCTGGGGTGTAGTTAGCCTGCCAAGTTCTACCACTGGCTGTGAAGAACAGGCATCCTCGCTCCCCTACCACAACCTAGGGATCCAGCTTCCCCGCAACAAGGATGGAGGGACAAAAAGTCTGGGTATTGTGGGGAGGCTCGAAGTTAAACTCATGACTTGATCCTAGCAAGAGATCATTTAAATGTTTCCTCTGCCCAACTAAAAGATAATGGTGATTTTTCAGCTCTACTCAAACAGTACAAGAAATTAAGGGTATATATATCTCATAGATCTAAGTGTGTGTATCTTCTAAACTATACCTTAGGCATTATTATTTTGTTGGGTTACTTTGAATAAATCTAATGAAATAAACACTGATGTTTAAGTTTTCTCCACTCATTCCTCTTCGCACCTCTGGACTTCACATGAAGTTCAGTTTCTCCTCCTGGAAATACAGTTTTAGCTATTTTAGCAATTTCTTGGTAAAATATATTTGATAAATAGTTTTTGTTAAGCAAAAACTCCATCTTGGTTTCCCTCTTGCAAAGTGAGTTTTCACACACATATTTTTCTCATCAGCAGTCATTTCCTCTTGGAATTTCTTGGCCATCCTTGCATTTCTTTGTGCCCGGCCTGCTGTGTCTGTATGTCTGTTGTAGTTGTCTCATATTTATCTTGAATATGAAGGAGCACTGTCCCCAATGGAAGTTATCAGTCAATATCTGCTAGACAGTCTTATTCTATATTCCATTTTTCTTTATCCTCCTATCAGATTTACATCTTCTTTGTTGGAGTTGGGATAATTCTTTAACACTTGTTCGTATCTTCAACTGTATCATCTGTAAATTGCTTTACCTCTGAAATGCTAAATTTTACTAGTTTTATTTTTAATTTGCAGATGCTTTACTTTTATTTTAAATCTTTTATCATTTTTCATTTTATTTCATATTTAGTTTTTTATTTTCACATTTTCTCTTAGAAATTTTTAAGTACATAACTTTTTGTTCTTTACAGTTTTAAAGTATAGCAACTTTAGTTTCTGTGTATACTTATTTTTTTCAAACTCTCTTACATTGATTCACCACTAAAATATGATTAATATGAAGGTGAATTTTTATTTTCTTTTATTGCTAATAAGATCATGACTGTATTGAAAATTTTGTTTGTTACAATTTTAACTAAGATGGGGCTGAGGAGATGGCTCAGAAGCATAAGTGCCTGCTTGGGAAGCACAATGCCTAGAGTTCAGTCCCTAGTACCACATGCACATGCACACACACACACACACACACACACACACACTAATGATAATAATAATACTTTTAATAAAGCCAATTCATGTTTTAGGAGATAGCTCTTAAAATATTTAGTCATTCATACCACTAAAGCATACTGCGAGACTTTACTTTCTTATGTTATAGATGAATCATAATATTTTCTTTTCGTACATTAATGATTATTACACTGGCTTCAAAAGAATTGTGGTAGTAGTGCAAATAGTAATAAAAATGAGGTTAAGAACAATGTCTTTGAATAGCAGTTATATTTGCATACGTACCTGATTCCCCTGAAGGAGTCCTGTTACAGATATAGTATTACTTTATTGATTAGAATGAATGGACTGAAAAGCCACTTACTACATTTGTACCCATAACACTACCAATTAATGACATTCATGTCAGATTTATATAGGAAGAACATTAAAAATTGTAAACAGATTTTTAATCTCTTAACTCAAAAATGTAGTTTTTGACTTTTAATAAAAGGAAAAGCCATAATTCTCAGCCATGAAGTTGAATTAACTCTGGAGTTTTTTCTGTTTAACATGGTGTAGATTTTAATGGGTAAATTTTTTGTGCTATTGAATATAGAATTCTATGTGTCATGAATTTTAGTGAGTT
>PVKN010032117.1:0-12333 GCA_004027915.1 Capromys pilorides
AGAAGCCATTTTTTCAAATCCAATTCCTTATCTATCCTCGAATTGAGCCAAACTCCAAGCACAGGTTTGAACGAAGCCTAGCAGATTCTGAGAGTCCCACGAGATGCAAGGTCATCTGTGAGATGGGGAAAAAAAAGAGGCGCAGGTGCTAACATTGGCTTTTTGGCTCCTTGGCTGTCTCAGGGCCCAACTTTACTGGGCTCAGGGCAGTTACATACTGGCTTGACATCAAATTCTTCGCGGTGGCTTGAGGCCGGACTGGAGATCGTTCAGCGAGCGAATCTAAGCTGATGCTCGCGCCAGGAGCAGACCTCTGTCGGCCCCTTAGGCAGCACCGCAGTGGCTACCCAGGAACTGGCTCTGAGACTCCAGACGCCCTGGCCAGGTACCCCTGTACCGGGTGAGGAGCGCTGAAACGCAAAAGACTGACAGATAGCCAGCAGACCCGAGGGCTACAATGGCTCTGCCTGGGCCGCCCCGTCCGCACGCAGCGTGGCGCGCGGTGCTGGGGAGACTAACAGGTGCGCGGGCGGGGGGCGGTGCTTGGGGATCCTGCGCACTGCGCGCGCCCCACCCCCGCGCAGCTCGCGGCGCAGCCCCAGCCGGGCGCGAGCGGGAGGAGGAGCTGCAGCGCCGCGGCCACTAGAGCAGGTCGGCGGCGCAGCGGGTATCCGCCGACGGCGCGGGCTGCTGCTCCCCGAGCGGACGAGGTACTGACGGCCCAGGGACCATGGAGCCCGGTGACGCGGTGCGCCCTGGTCCGTGGCGGGCTGTCCGGGCGCTGCCGCCGCGGCTGCTACTGCTCCCGCTGCTCCCATTGCTGCTGAGTAGGGGGCTGCGTGCAGGGGCCGCGGCCTCCTCTGCTGGGGCGGCGGCTGAGGACAGCAGCGCCATGGAGGAGCTTGCAACTGAGAAGGAGGCAGAGGAGAGTCACCGGCAGGACAGCGTGAGCCTGCTCACCTTCATCCTGCTGCTCACCCTCACCATCCTCACCATCTGGCTCTTCAAGCACCGCCGGGTGCGCTTCCTGCACGAGACCGGACTGGCCATGATCTATGGTGAGCACCCCTCCCGCGCCCCCATTCCTGCAGCCCTCTGGTGGCGGGGCCCCTGCGCTCTTCCCAGCGCCGCGCGGTGCTCCCCTTTCACTTGCCAACGTGTTTCGTTTATTTCTCGTTTCTCTCTGCGATGCTGTGGGTTCCCAAGGTCAACTATCTGCATTTCCTGGCGTTCTACAACCGTTAAAAAATTTCCACCCCATATTGACATTTCTTCACAGAGCACCCCGGAAAATGAAAGGCATAGAGGTGGCCCGGTTCCTTCCGCCCCATTCTGTCTATTGCACCCCTCTCCAAGAGCCGCCCTCCCCCGCCTCCCAGTTCTGCTCCACAGAGAGCTTATGTGCGTGCTTGCGGGTGGGTTACTTCTCAGGGGACCGTGCTACCCCATAGGATAGACCACAGTAGGGTGAGGATAAGGGCTGAAGGTGTCTCAGCTTGGTTATGGGGTGACAGGTCCCCTCGAGTGCCACATCCATGGCCAGCGTAAGTAGGCGCCCACTTCTGAGGTCTGTGCTCCCAGGTCTCTTGTTAATGAAGCTAAGAGCATGGAGTGTTGTGAAAGGTGAACATGGTCCAGGAGCCAGAGTGGTGGCACCATCATGTCAGGCCTAGGTAGGGAGACAGGTATGTGTCCTGCAGTTGTGTTCTCACTGGAAGCAGTGAGAAGTTGTATCCAATTCCTTGCTTTCTTCAAGCGAGAAGGAGCTTTTGTATCCCTAAAATGGTAACGTGGAGTGATCGTGAGCATATATTTTTGAGTGTGTGCTGAGAAAAAGTAGTGTTTTTTATTCTGGAGTCAGCTTTCTTTTGTTGTTAAGGATGGGCTGATGCCACCATCCTTTTCTGAATTTAATAAGACACAGTGTGTTACATGCATGGTGGTCAGCACAAATCTCATTAATAATATGAATCATCCCCCTTCCTCTTCGATGCCCCTTCTCACTTCCCTATGCCTCCAAACTAGAGCCGTGTGTTCTCTTTTAGAGTTTAATTTGGTGGCGTTAAAGCTCATATTTGCATCCTCCAGTGAAATAGATGAACCGCATCAGGACTGTTCCCAAGAGGGAGCATTTTACTTCATCACTTATACTGGAAAGATCTCTCCACTCAATTTCCATCCAGGGCTCCCTGACGGAGAGTGGAAAGCTGACACCTTAATCTCTAATGTGAAAATTACCCTTGATTCTGGCCTTGCTTCTCTGTTTGTTGCTTGGTTGCTGACAGCCTGGGCTCAAGGCCACTAGACCTTTTCAAGCAAACCACATAAGGGGCAAGTGCTGTTAGGAGCTCTCCAGTTCTGAGGAAATATCAGCCTTACCAGATTTTGAATTGATTCAGGACTAGGTCTAAAACACAGTTGGTTATTACAAATTGTAGGACTTATGGAAGACAGCCTTCTGCTTCCAGACCCAGCTGTTCTTGAGCCCTGTAGTTTGTGTCATTTGACATCAAATGCCTGATGCCAGAATGCCAGGCAAGCCTGGAGGTTTCCTGAGAAGATAGGGAGTAGGAAATTGAAGGACATTGTAATTTCACGTGATTGACTCAAACTGTGTTGCAGGTAATGCCTCCCTTTATATGTATATATACAGTCATGGAAATATATTTATTTTAAAGACCTCAGATTCAATTCCTTAAAGGAAATATAAAAGAAGTCAATTTGACAGGCTTGTAAATACATGCTCAAGGGAGTGGAAAATAAATGGGGATTTAAAAGTATATTTTTGGAGGAGTGCTCCTATATTTTTAAGAATTCAGTCCCCTTGGTATTTCTTAAGTCTTAAACACGATAGTGGAATTTTCCTTGCTTCATGTGTACTTTCAAAACTGTTCTCAATCTTTTAGTCATTAGGTACATGCTCGTGTGTAATGTTTTATTTTGTAGACAATCATGTTACAATTCTGGTTTTTTACTTGATGATTCAGAAAAGGAAACATCATCTCAGAGCATTCTTGTGTTATTTAATGTGCATTTTTGTGTTGTGGTGTTACTTTTAAAACTATAAAGACATTTAGTTTGTCTATATGTGATGTCTTGGGTTATGCTGAATACTGTTTTGATGTAGACTGTAATTGTGAGAACACATATTTCTTTTTTTCTCAGGGATATCTTGAATTTTGTATCACCCTCCATTCTGAGTTCTTTCTTTGTTGTGGTACCAGGAATTGAACTTAGGACCTTGGGTTTGCCATGTCGGTGCTGTGCTGCTAAGCTGTATCCCCAGGCCCTTAATTCTTATATCATTTGCTAATCTAATTATTTTCTGTTTACTAAAGGTTATTAAGGTGGGGATTCTGGTAAAAAAGTTCAGTTTAACAATCTTTTTAGTACTTGCTACATTTAGAGCATCATGTGCAGTGATCACTATGTCAAGCAAATCTTTGAACATGTAGTGAATGCTGTACAGATTTTTCAGAACTTCTCTTTTTAAATAGCAGAAAATAAGATTTTATTTCTCAATATCAATAGAGGAAGTGAGTAATCTTCTTCTTGGTTCTGAATAATAAAGGCTAGAAAGACCTAAAGAAACATCTGTTAAGTATCCATATTGTGCTTGGTATTTGACTTAATTTATTGAGGCAAACCACTTAACTTTTAAGTACTGGCAAATTGTTATTAATAAAGGAGTCTAACTGTGGGTTTCAAAGCCATATAATTTGAAAACAATTTAAGAAAGTCTAGTTTGTGTCACTTTTTTTACAGTATTGGGGAATCTAACCGAGCACCTTGCACATGTCAGGCAAGAGATGTACAACTGAGCTGTACCCCCAGCCCTCTACCACCTTTTTATATTGAAGTGACATGTCAATCTGAATGTGGGTATATTTTAAAAATCCGTAGATAAGCTGATGTAGCCAAAAATATCCATAGAAGGACATGCAGTTGACTAGTAACACTGGTTTCCTCAGGCGGGGTGGGTAGCTGACTGTGAGATAAGACTGTGTACCCTTCTGTTCCTGTACACTGTGTACCCTTTTGTGCTTTTTGATTTTTGAACCATGGAAGTGGAATCAACTAATCATGCATTAATGCCTCCTTTTTGTGTTATTTATGATGGCATTTTAAGGTGTTCCTCAAATCAATTGCCTTAATTCGACGCCTACTTCTATTTAAATCACATTATGTGACAGTATCAATTTTCAGGGACCTTTCAGTTGTTGATTTTTACATGGAACTTCTGGAGCCCTGTGGCTGAGATGAAAATAAAACAGGGAAAAGGGAAGACATTTTTCTGCCTCTGTCTCCTTCCTTCTCTTTACCCTATTGTCCCCAGGAAAGAGTTGATGTTCCCTTCGGAGCAGTAGGCACAATAGACCCCCTACTGAGTTCTTGCATGAGTGCAAAGGAGCTAAAGACCTTAAGAGAGGATGGTGTTGGTGAATGCTTAACATTTGAATGGAGAGGAACTTTCCCAACCACCAAGGGACAGTTCTAAACATTCTTCCCTGAAAACTGGCCAAGCCAGCTTTAAGGTAAGGTGATCAAGTACCTGATTCTACAGGGAAGTTGAAAGCAGCCCCCAGACCCTGCCATGCCAGCTGTAGGCAGCTGGGCAGAGCACTAGCCTGATACCAGTATAACCTGTTTTGTCACACCAGGGAGCTCTCAGCTGGCTTTGTGTGTGATTAAGTGCCATCTTAAAGTCACTAGGTTTGCATGTCCTTACAGCAGAAATAGCAACTGTTTGAGCCAAGGCAAGGTGGCATAAACAGATTGTGTCGGTTAATTGTGGTTCTCTTTCAGGTTTACAATAGTTCTACTTCCTTCATAATGTTTTTGTGAAAACTGACACTGGTCCAAAATATCTGACTGTGCCACAGTAGCCCACCAGCTGCTTCTCACGTCCCTTCCTCCATGCTATCAGCTTTCTTTTTTTTTTTTTTTTTGGTGGGACAAGGGTTCAAACTCACGATCTTGCACTTGCCAAGCAGGCACTTGTGCCACAGAGCTATCTCTCTGGCCCCATGCTATCAGCTTTCTGAAAGCCACGTTAGCCCCTTTGGGTTCTGTGGATCATGGGCTTATTTTGGCCTAGCTGAGTTGGAGCTAGATTGCTAAGCACAGCCTAAGAGTGGGTTTATAAGTAGAGTCTCAAAGGGCCAAGTAAGACTTCTGCAGTAACACGAAATTAACATTTGAGCCTGTGAGCAAATATTTTGGAATACCTTCTAGGTGAACTGGGAGTTCCTCCCACTGCTTTTTAAAGCCTCTTACTTTGGACCTAGTGGAGCAGCTCTGTATGGTCTTGCTTTGGTGCCATTTGCCCCTGGTTCAAATACTAGTCTTGTTGCTTATAAAGCTATATTACATTGGGTGAACTCTGAGCCTTAATTTCCTCCTCTAGAAAATGGAGTTAATGTTACAACATTGTTGCGCTATCAAAAGGGTCAGGTGCAGTGTTTGTCACTTAAGCACTTGGTAAATATTAGTTCCTCCTTTCACTTTAGACTTTGTGATTCTTTGGTAAGCTTTGCTTCTTGAGATCTGTTCAGTAGAGGCCTGCTTTAATTTTAAAGTGCATTATGACACAGTAAGTAGGAGTGAGTAGAACTGTGTATGTTTTGTATATGTTTGGTAAACTATTTACTAAGTTTTAAAAATCTTTTTTATTTATTTAGTATAGGATCTCGCTATATAGCCTGGACTCATAATGATCCTCCTGTGTCAGCCTCCTCAGTGCTGGGATTACAGGTGTGCTCCGCCATGCAGGGTTTTGCTGGCAGGCACAATGTGCCTGGGGCCACGGGACCAGCCTGGCATGTGGTAGTGGGGATTGAACTCAGGTCCTTGTGTTTACCAGGCAGGCGCTTAAGCTGCCGAGCTATATTCGCAGCCCTGGACTACTTATTAATACCTAGAAAAATCTACATCTATCATCCCTATTTACCTAGCAGTTTCAATTCTTGCACTACTACATCTTCCAGAAACACTTACATTAGGTTATTAAATTATATAGGCAGCCTATTAGTTGCAGCAGAAAATGTTGTAGTGCTCATTAGGAGGGGACTGGGTAAGTTATAGTACATTCCTCCCTAAGGAATACTATGTAGCTGATAAAAAGTTTATTTGAGATGTCCTTTGAAGGCAAATGTTCATGTAAGACTGTTGTGGAAAAAACAAGGTGCAGAACATAATATATTGCTGTATAGTATAGTATAGTATAGCATAGCATAGCATAGCATAGCATAGCATAGCATAGCATAGTATATAACATACATGTTTTTCTGGAAGGATATCCAAGTTTAACAATGGGTTATCTTTTGGGAATAGGACTGATATTTTGGAGCGAGCTAGAGAGCATGAGAGCAAGAGAGTGAGCAAGCGAGCAAGTGAGCGAGAGGGAGAGGGAGGGAGGGAGAGAGAGAGAGGATATTTTTCTGAATGGCTTGAATTTTCTTTAATAAATAGTGATGCACTAACATTTTTTTTTCTGTTCTGTAATGCTGGGACATCAAAATAGGACTTGGGCATGTTAGGTAAATAGTTGATTTTACTATTTGTAAATAATAAAATCAATAGTAAATAGTAAATAAAATAAATAGTAAATGTCATTCAGCTGTATTCCCAGATGTACTTTTGCAATTTAAATACCATTTTATTTATTTTGTTTTGGTACTGGAAATCAAACTGAGGACTTTGCACTTTCCAGGCAGATGCTAGGCCAGTGAGCTATATCTGCAGTTGCTAAACACCATTTTAAAATAAAGCAGATATTGGGAGGCTGAAAACAGGAGGATCACTAGAAGTCCAATCTGTATAGTGAGACCCTATACACCTCATACTAAATACATAAAGCATAAAATAAAATAAAGCCAATAACTTATGCAACAAAAAGATGTATTAGAAATATGAGTTATGTGGTTGTGTAACATTTTCCATGGTTGCTATACTGTTCTTTTTAAAGAATCTCTGAACAGGGGCTGGGGAGATAGCTTTGTGGCAGAAGTACCTGCCTGGCAAGTGCAAGGTCATGAGTTTGAACCCTGGTCTTGCATAAATAAATAAATAAATAAATAAATAGAATCTCTGAACATAAAATATACTTTTATTTAGTTGAAAGTTATACATTTGAGTGAGGTATTTGTGTATTAAAAATTAGACAAACTGCTTTCCTCAAAGTATTGAAACTTTTAAAAGTTTACCATTTTGCAACATTATAAATACAAAATTACTATTTTGTCATCCCCTATTAGTACCTGGCTTATACAGGGGTTTCCAGTGACTTCTAGAGCTGGAGATAAAAATGGTGAAGTACCATGGGAAACACTGTACTTGCGTGGTGTTGAGTATCAACCCACAGATTGTTTGACTACTGCAAAGGAAAGGAGGTTCATATATGGGGAAGTTTTGCAGTCACCATCATAACCAAGCCATGAGATTCATCCTTACTCATCCTGGGGCTATCTGTGATGCAATAAGGAACATACAGTTTTGCCTACGTAGTATTCTTCTCCTAAATTTTTAATCTGATGTTAATCATGGATGTTAATGTTAACATGTTAATGTTAAACATGGTTGTATACACATCTTCTAGTTTACAGGAAATGCAGGAGATAGAGAATCAAGTTATAAAACACTATGAGAGTGCTTACTTCGACAGTACATATTCTAAAATTAGAATGATACAGAGAAGATTAGCATGGTCCCAGTGCAAGGATGAGATGCAAATCTGTGAAGCATTCTATGTTCTGCACTTTATTTCAGTGCTGCACATGAAAGATATATATTTGAGTGAAGAATCCGTCCCATAATATCCTTCATGTGGAAAATTAATGATGGAAATCCTTATGTGCTATATAAAAACAAAATCAAGTTTATATACTATAATCATTTGTCTAAATATTTAAGCTGTTTTCAAATAAAAATGCATTTCCGATATGCGAAAAACTCCACTATGATAAGGGCTGGTGAGATAGCTCAGTGGACTAAGCTGCTTAGGCAAGTGTAGGTACTGGGGTTCAATCCCCAGTACCACATGCCTTGCCTGCCCTGCCCTTGGCACATGCTGAGACAGTGATTGAGACTGGGTGTGGTGGAGTATGCCTGCATGACTGTGATCTCAGCACTGGGGGTGCTGAAAGAAGGAGGATGACTACAAGTCCAATCTGCATAGTGAGACCCTGTACAAAAACCAAACCAAACCAAACCAAAACACTACTATGGCAAAACTAATTGGACAAATCATATTATGTGAGGAGTCTTCACGTCTGTTTTCTTAAAAAAATATCAAGGGAACTAGAAAGTCAGGGTAGGGGTGTGTTCTAGACTAAGTGAGACCAAAGAGGTACAACCAAGCATTACACAGGAAACTTGATTGGCTCTTGGATCATGAAAATGAAGTATAAATGATGTTTGGGAACAATTACAGATATTTGAATGTGGGATGGGTATTATATGAAGCAGTGTTAGGGAATTACTATTATTATTTTTCTTAGGGTAATTGAGCTAATGTAGGAGAATGTTCTCATTGAGATGCAGGATAAATTGGGGTGGAGTGTGAGAGTGCTGATGTATGTAGTTTTTCAAAAAATTCCATCAAATATAAACATACCACCTTTTATAGGGAAAGCTAATGTGTCATCATACTAGTAATTGTGATAGCTAGATTGTATGTGAAATGCTATTATGCTCCTGTCTCAACATTTTTTTTTTTAAATTTTATTTATTTATTTATTTGTTTGCTTGTTGCGTTTGTTTGTTTCTTTATTTATTCATTTTGTGGCTGGCTCAGCCTGCCCTGGTGGTGGTGCTGGCGCAGCATGTGGTGCCGGGGATCGAACCGCAGTCCCCGCAGTTGCCTGAGCCCTCCTAAGCAGGCGCTTTAGACCACTGAACCATCTCGCCGGCCCTGTCTCAACATTTTTATATGTCTTGAAATTTTTCATTAAAATATATTGGAAATGAAGCTAACCTTTTTGTTAATTTGTTAGCCTCCCTATCCGAAGGGTTATACACGTGAGGGTCAGTAGCTCATGTATATTACTTTCTGGTGCTTATTGACACAGATATTAGCTTACAGGTAACGATGCTAGACTTCCCTATCTTAAGAACCAGTAATTTCTTTTGAATTTCATTTTTTTGTTTGATTTTCAAGTTCATGTGTCTTTTTAAAAATTGCCTCTGCTTCATTTATAAGAGAGTATGTTTCAAGAACTTTTTCATTAAAACCTGCTCCTTGGTTTTAATAAGTATGGATATTTGTGTTATCTTAATCCGAGTTGTTAACCCAACCCCGTATTTCCATCATCTAACATAAAAGAAATTCATATTTCCACTCGTGTAATAGGCCAGTACAAAGGATTAGCTGTGTCTCTCCACATTGTGATTCTGGGACATGTGCTTTCTATCTTATGGCTTCCCTATTTTGGGGGCTTGGAATTCTCCCATTCCTGCTAATGAGTGAGGAAAGAGAAGGATCATATAGGAAGGTACATGTGGTAAATGTGGAAATGTTGGATATCTCTTACCCGTTTCTGTTGGGTAGAATTTGTCACTAGGCTGCTCTAACTGGAAGGGAGCCAGGGAAATGTAGTGTAGTTGGAGGAAGAGGAATAGGTTTGGAAAGCAGCCAGTCAGTCTCTGTTCTGTATTTGATGAGTACTTTGTCATACTTAATCCAGAAAAGAGAAGTGGGTAGTAGGATTTGCATGTAATTTTTTTTAGTGTTAGTTGTTGATAAACTATGCCAGACTTTATGGTGAATGTCTGTAATCCCAGCTACTGTAGAGGCACAGGCAGGAGAGTCAGACAAAGCCCAGAAATTTAACACATTTTCAAGGTTTTTTATGTTGAAATTACAGGCCTGGTATTATAAAGTTTTAAAAATGGACTTTCAAAGAACAGTTATATATTCACAGAAAACTGAGCAAATGATGGAGGTTCCCTGTATATTTTAGAACCCCAAGTATGCACTGGCTCCCCCATCATTAGCATCCCCAGCCAGAGTGGCACATTTCATTGTATTAGGGTTCTTTCTTAGTACTAGTTACCCTGTGGAGTTGGATAAATATGTAAATGAAGCTCCCATTATTATATCATACAGAGTGCGTTCACTGCCCTAAAAATCCTCTGTGCTTTGCCTGTTCATCCCATTTCTCCCATCCATTTCCTTCCGCTTCTGGCAATCAACCACTGATCCTTTTACTGTCTCTATAGTTTTTCCTTTTCCAGAATGTCATATAGTCAGAATCATGCAATATGAGCCATTTCAGATTGACTGCTCCACTTAGCAATGTGCTCAATATTCTGAATATGGCACAGTTTACACCCACCTAATGAAGGACATCTTGGTTGCTTCAAGTTTTGGCAATTACAAATAAAAATATTTAAGCTTTCACTATTCAAATGTAGTCACTATGTTTTTTGTAGTGAAAAAATAGTAGAAAAAATAGCAAGTATTTATTGAGTGTCTTTTAGAATAGCTAGGCATGATGCTGAACACCCTACATATTTTGAGCTATTTAACCTTCACATTAAATGTATGAAAAACTTTGTGTTGGTTCCTTTTTTCCAAGTGAAGAAATCAAAACTTAGATTAAATACCTCCTTTATTCAGAGTCTCAAATTCGAAATTGGGGAGTTGGGCATCTATTAAGTGATCAGATCATTGTGGCTTTGGATGTATTTGGCCAGGATACAATAGAACCTGAACACTACCATTTTACCTGTTTCCAGGAGGTATCTGAAGGAAATTAGTGTTCAGAGTATGCAATAAAGTAAAGTGACCCTTTATCATCAGCTGGGGCTTTGCCCCAAGCTCCTATGCAGAGCTGCATGGACTGAGGCTGCTGGCATAGAAGACTTTGTTTTCCTATGCTAGATTTGTCTGAGGGCCTTAAATGCAAGTGGGAGCAAAAAGCTTCTTCTCTGTCAACGCAAAGGTTGTGCTCCAGGTGTTTCTGTCATTGATATGACAAAAGGCTACTGTTTTCGGGGAAGAATGTTCATGCTCAGAGGGCTGTGCCAGACCTTCTTGGTGCCAGTAGTTGCATAAAAGCTTTGTCATCATTAGATCTTAGCCACAGGCAGGGCCTGTGGAGCTCTCCTGTCTCTCAACTCTGACTCTGTTAGTTGTGATGAGCATATCAGAATCTTCTGGTGAGCTTTTACAAAATACATTAAATCATAAGCTCTGGGCAAGTGAGGTTATCTTATGTTTTTCCAGTGATTTTTTTTTCTTTTTTCTTTTGGATATATATATATATATATATATATATATATATATATATATAATATAATTTGAACCATTGTAATTATACAATCCAGTAGCATTGATGTCATTTACAAAGTTCTTTGGCCATCACCACTATTTCAAAGTTTTTCATTGCCCCAAACAAAAACTTTTATCTTTGAGTGCTAACTGTGTTCTTCCTTCCCTCCAGCTCCCCAAATACTTTTTTGTCTCTATGAATTTGCCTGTTTTAGATAATCCATGTGAGTGGATATATCTGTATCTATATCTATATCTATATCTATATCTATGGCTTATTTCAGTTAGAATAGTATTTGTAAGGGTCATTGTTATGATCCATATTTAAAATGTAGAAGGTGATAGGATTGTGAGTATGGTTCAGAGTCTGGTGAGAAGAGGCAAGCAGATCCTGTGGAGCATATCCGAATGGTATATCCCCAAGGTTTGTTTGTTGTCTGCTTCCTGGCAACCATGACCTGAACAGATTTCTTCTGCCAGACCATTCAACCATGTCCTTCTTCCTTGGAGCTGGCCAGCTAGGAATGAATGACATGAACCAAAATGAATCTACCCCTTTTGAATTTGTGAGTATCGGTTATTGTGTTTCAGTGACCAGTAAAGTAACTAAAATTGTCATCCTTGTTACATAGTACACATACACACTTTTGTTTCTTTCTGTGGCTGAATAATACTCATGTACTATATATTTATGTATGTACATATATACATATATGTGTATATACACACATATGTGTGTGTCATATATATCATAATTTGTACAAGCAATGGCCATGACTCATCCAGAGGGCTGACACTGACAAAAGATCTACAAACCACTGTACATGGTTCCAGGATAAATCCTGAGGAGATTTGACTGACCTTGTTAGATACAAAAGCTACATTTTTTTTATATAGGTCTTGCTTTATCTTGGTCATAACCATCCAGTTGAAAAGCCTAACCACAAGGTATAAAAAGTAAAGCCATGTTAATATGCTGAGCTGTAAAAGGCTCAAGTCAACAGCTTCTGACATTGCCAGTTCTGTTGATAACCCACTACTATTATGGACTATTGGACTAT
>PVKN010032118.1:0-12333 GCA_004027915.1 Capromys pilorides
GTAGGGAATTGAAGTCAGGACCTTGCGCTTGCCACACAGGCAGTGTGCCACTGAGCTATATCCCCAGCCCTAGGAAGCTTGTCTCGATGCTCTGTACCGCTGATGGTGAGGCTTTTAGAGCTTTCAATGGTGACATACAGCCGGATGTAGCATGCGCCCTGTCAGTTCATCACCACTGCTCTGTACACGATTTTTGGTGAAGGTAACCTAACAGGTCCATGGAAAGTACTGTCTAAACTAAAGCACCAATTTATTCTTATCTTCATTTCATATATGCAAGTACTTTCCACATAGACCAGATAAAAGGGGAAAAAGACAAGAAATAAGAGAAAGAATAAAGAATCATAACACACATGCAAAATACAAGAGAGACCTCTCAGTTCTCTATCCAGTACCAGCCAGTGTGCTCTTCCTCTTGAGCTTACAGATAACAAAGTCTTACTTCTGTCCAGATAACCACTGGGCCTGTGCCCTCTCCTTCGTAGGCCCTGCTCTGCTTGGT
Source organism: Capromys pilorides (assembly GCA_004027915.1). Taxonomy (NCBI): domain Eukaryota; kingdom Metazoa; phylum Chordata; class Mammalia; order Rodentia; family Capromyidae; genus Capromys; species Capromys pilorides. The sequence goes on from PVKN010032118.1 coordinate 503, forward strand.
TTCCGTTGTGCTCCTGTGGGCATGACTCGCTTAAGGCTTTGCCTCTGTCCTAATCAAACACCTTCAGTTGCTTGAAGTAGGGAAGGTGCAGTGTGGCCGGACGTACACCCACTCTTCTGATTTTTGAGGCCTTCTGGATTTCTTTCCACTTCCGGCCAGTCACTGGGCAGCTGCTTGTGTCCATTCTTTCCATACTGTTCTGGTGTTGGGCTAGGGAGCCATGCAACTCCCTCTGTAGCCGAGCTGCTCTTCTCTAGTTCTCCACCTACACCACATCTGCTGATCACACTCCGCAGCGTCCTTGTCGACCTCTTGAGCACAGTAGTGCCCAGGACTTGTAGCTCACAGAGGTATTTCCTGTAGGTGACCTGGTTCCTGTGTGGTCAGTCGGGTGGGTGGTGGACAGGGTATCTCATGGCTACTTTTCTTGACCTCAGTGATGTTTAGGGGAAGAGTGGGACAGTGCTCTACTGTCCCCATATCACACGTATTGCAGCCAGTGCCTAACTCTGCAACTCGATGAGCCTCAGCTCTCAGGGTCATATTCCAAGTCCCTCACCAGGACCATGCCCTTGGTATTTACCAAAAGCCTGCCAGTCCTCAATGCCTGAGTGGATGTCTGGCCTTGAGTTTCTCGAGCGCCCTGCTCAGTGAGCATGTGGCTCACCCTCTCCCTCTTCCCCTTGAGTGCGGCTATAGTGGGTGGCACTGGATGTTGGGGCACCCAGCTCCTTCCTTGAGGCATTAGGTCCTCTTCCAAGAGCACATGTTTGCCAGACTTGAGTATCAGCAATGCCGGGACCAGAGGATGGCCCAGCTTGCCTTTCTCCCTGCCCCCGTACTGGACTGCATCTGCTGAAGGGCTCTGGTTGCCTTTTTTCTTTGATTTCTCAGCACCTGTGTTTTCCTGCATGTCTCTGGAGCTCCGCACAGATGCCACTGCCTCTGATCAGCCATTTAAAACCAAATTTAGTTCTGAATAAAAATTCTGTTCGTTTTGATTAGTGGTATCATGAAAATTTTTTGAAAATGCACCCTAACTGATTTTGCCACTTTTTATAGGTGCCGTATTGTTGATTTTCACAAGGCAACTGGTCCTTCGGGTACACACCCTCGCTTATTTGAATGGATATTGAACTATTATTCAGAGCAGGAAGGGAATGCAAAGGTAGTGTGCACATCCAAACCTCCTATCTATCTCCAACATCAAGGTTAGTATAACTTCTACGTAAGAGGTTAAGGGATGGCAGGGATGAGGGGGAGTATTGAGACATTAATCTACCTTCTTGGGTAATAAAGGATAATATTGGATAGTATTCCTGGCGTCTCAGGAATACTGAGTTTTCTTTGTCTGGTTCACTCTTGTTTAATTGCTCACCCATTCCCTTCTTTAGCTCTCCATCCAGATGTCCCTTTATGCCTTCCCCTGCGTCACCTTATTTAACAGTTCTCATCATTAGCCCCATCCCCTTCCACTGGCATTTCCTTCACTTACTTACCTTGTTTATGGAGTGTCTGCTCCTCTTTGAATATAAGCTTCATGAAAGGAAGCGTGCTGGTCTGTTTGCTGCTGTATACCTTACTGCTGGAGCCATATGGGCATATAGATGCATGATAAGTAATGTTGAATGGGTGATTTTCATTAACAGGAATAAAGAGAAATAACTGTTCAGGAATAAAAACCAGAGATTAAACCCTCCCCGGTGATATTCTAATGTATATAGTTTTGATGTCTGTTGACATTTTGTACCCATCAGTATTTTTATTCTAGGATAGGTAAATTTCAGTCATCTCATATGAGATAATTTGAATAAGAGAGTGAAGAAGAAAATAAAATATGTGGTGGAGTAGAAGCAGAAATTTTTGGGGGTTTGGGAGTAATAAAACTGTTAAATATCAAAGTAAAATTGAAGGATAAGAAGTAAAACATCACTCGTGTTTTAGGACAGATCTCACGTGCGTAAATGTCAAAGGCTGCCCATATGTACATTTTAAAGGTACACATAGAATAAAAATGTATGTATATATTTGTGTATATATCTGTACATATCTGTGTCTGCCTATGGGGAGAAAGGGTTTACAGATCTTATTTCATATTTTGATAGGTCATAGTCGAACAGTTGTTGGAATTGAAGAGAGGAAAAACAGAACATTATGTTTATTAATATTTGATCCTGGATGTCCTTCTCGAGAAATGCAGAAACTATTAAAACAAGACTGTGAGGCTACTAGTGTCAAGCAACTTAGGAAATTTATGGGAAATTTAAAACATAAGCAATACCAGATAGTGGCAATAGAGGGTGCTCTTTCTCCAGAGGAGAAAGTGGTAAGTATAACAATGTGAAGCCTTAATGGATGAAATTTAAAAACTTTAAATTTTTTTGGTTTGTGTTTGTTTTTTGAGACAGTCTCACTTTTGTAGTCCAGGCTGGTCTCAAATTTGCAATTCTTGTGCCTCAGTCTTCTGAGTGTTGAGATTATAGGCACATGCCACTATGCCAAGCTAGTTTTTTGCTTTTGTTGTTTTCAAGCTAAAGCTTAAAATTTTTACTTAAAATCATCATTATGTCTTTATGTTTCTAGTTCATTAAGCTGAAAAATATATTTTATATCACTGAATTTCTGCAGTGGGCATCATTACTTTTTAAATGGTTCCTGAATGGCTTTTAGTTGCTTATAGAAAAATTGCTAGGAGTTAGAAAAATCTCCACGTGTTATAAACTGAACCTGCGTGATTGTATGTCAATCTAGGCGTTGCACAGACCTCAGAATCTCAGAGATAAACATGCCCTGTTGGATACTTAATAATTGACTTATTTTCCCCAAACACAAAAGGGTTAGTACTAGAGAGGAACATGGACAACAACAGGATCATGGGGAAAAGGACTGAACTTGTTCGAAATGAGAGAGTGCTAGTGTAATATTTTCAGCCACTTAACTTGGTCTACAAAGGATCATTACAGGTTCTTCAACCTGATATCATGTTTTGAAAGATTTTTTTGCAATGACTTAAATACCAACCACCCCCCACCCCACCCTGTTCAACCTCCTTACTAATTTGGCCGGGTCAGGTTGGAGGCTCATTTTAATTATTTTAAAATACCAAGATCCTTGCTGAACAAAGTTCAAATAACTTTAGGGTGTCAGTGTGGCCCCTTAGTCTAGAGACTCATTGGTGCACATAGACTACTGATAGTGCGTGTCCTCTCCTGTGCATCGGACGCTGTTTTGCTTATGAATCATAGGCCATCACTGTGTCTTTAATGTAAGAATCACAACTTAATGCTAGGCTGAAAAGGAATGATGTAGGTGTAATGTGATCATAATGAACATTGAACTAACACTTGCACACTGTTTATTCTGTGCTACACTTTACATACGAGGGCATATTAGCTAACATAATTAGGCCGTGGGGCAGCCCTGTGACGTGGGCAGTGCCGCTCTTCCCATTTTACAGATGTAGATGCTGAAGCACACACGCAATGTTCTGTTTGTGAGGTCACACAGTTCCTGAGTAGCCGCAGCAGCGCTCCACTTCAACCGGTTTCCATTCTTTTTTTTTTTTTTTTGTTTTTGTTTTTGTGACAGGATCTCACTATGCAGTTCAGGTTGGCCTTAAGCTCATTTTAGTAGCCCAGGCTGGTCTCAAACTCGCACCCACCAATCCTCCTGCCTCAGCCTCCCAAGTGCTGGGATTACAGGCATGCACCACCACACCTGGCCCGGTTTCCATTCAGAGATCTGCCCAGTCACAGGCACAGAATCTCTTGGTTTCTTTTATATGAACACTTGACATCTATTACAGAATCAATACTGTGTTTGAAAAATGGAAAGGTTTGATCTTATTAATTTTAACATAATATGTTTTTGCATACTGTCTTCAATCTTTTATCTTTTGGATTTGCTTTTTTATTTATTTTTTATTTATATCTTATAATTACTCTGTTCTTTTTGCCAGTACTGTGTATATGCATGTGATACTGGGAATTGAACTCAGAACCTGGCACTTGCCAGGCAGCTGCTTGAGCCACTGAGCTATGTCCCTGGCCCTGCTAGTACTTTATGTATTTTGTTGTACTGATTGATCTCCAGATGATCAAGTGGAAACCTGAAGTCTTAAAAAAGACAAAAAGATTTTATTTTTATTTCATGTTTATTTTTATAGCTTACTTTTAAAGTACTGTATCTTTCTAAGTGATGATAATTTGCTAGTTCTGGTATTTTAATGATAATCATGTGATTTACTCAGAGAATGGTTGGTTATCAAGAAAAAGATTTTAGGTTTGCAGTTGTCTTATTATAAGACATTCCCAAGACTGGATGTGGTGGTGCACGCCTGCAATCCCAGCTCTTGGCTGTAAACAGGCAGATCACTACAAGTCCGATCTAGCAGCGAGACTCTGAACACCTGTAGACCCTTCCCTAAAAAAAAAGACATTCTGCGATAAATATATATTTTAGTAACTATGGATCCTGTTCTAGATGTTAGGAATACTTGCATAGGTGAAGGAATGTATGCAATTCACTTAAGTAATATTGGCTGTAGCAGCCATTTTCTTTGGTTCTTTTTTTACATTTTGATACATGATAATTAATTTACCATGCTGCATTCTTAGTTTTTCATGTGTCATCTCTGTACTCTGAACTTGATTTAACCTAATATGTCTAGTTTAGCTTGGATGAATATGCTGTGATTTGTAATTCAAATTGTGAAGTAGCACTAACAATTATTTGTTGAGATGACATGTTTAAAGGCGATAGAGATGCTTCCTTAAAGGTTCTGTGTTCAAAACACTGACTCACCTGGGCCCCTCTCTGCTTTTCTCCTCTAGTCCCATCTGTATGTAACTTTGTGGGCCAGCATTTTTATTTTTGACTCAGTATTTTAAAAATGATAAATTTCTTTCATTTGAAAAAGTATTGTCTTTAGAATTTAATGTCTCTGTGCCTTCACTTTAAAAAATATTTATTCTTAACTTTAAAAGTTTATTGTTTTAATTTTCCTTTAGGAATTGCCATTATTTAAAAAATCATATTTTGTTAGAATGATAATAGTTAATCAATTTATTTATAACTTACAATTAATAGTGTTTAAAATTTCTTTTCAAGGCCAGAAGACAAGCTTCGCAAGTCTTTACAGCAGAGAAGATTCCTTGAAGAATTAAGTTTTTAGTGATTATGGCATGGACTCTGACTTTGAGCTCTTTAATACAACTTGAGAATCTGCAAATTCTCTTCTAAGTTTTCAGCATTTGCCCACATCAAATTATATCTTTAGAAAAAAAAAAAAAAGCTTTAGCACTTTATTACCTATTAATTGTTTCAGTAAATATCTTGTTTGCACTGAGGAGTTTTTCATGCCCTTGTTTCAGAAACCAATTGTCTGTTGTATGCATAAATTGATACATATTGGGTTTTGATGTGTGTAGGTACTCTTAGTATTTTGCCTATCTTAATCTTTAAAATTCTTCCTTTAGACAGCTACTATAATTAAAATAAGATGCACAATTTTAGAATTTTACATATTAATGTTTCTGCTGTATTATTTGCTAATTTTTAAATAAAACCCTGATCAGTGTGGAAAAAAAAATTAGCCCCATAGAGAAACTAGAGCTCTCACAGATTAGCAATTTGTCCAAGAAAATGATCACAACATGGGGATGAACCCAGGCTATTTCACCTCCAAGCTCTTAAGACTATGTTATGTAGCTGTCTTCTCTTAGAGAACATGCACAATGAAGCTACCTTTTCACGGTGTAGAAATAGCCTTAATTGTAACAGGCTTAATTCTTTAAACAAGGATTTGCTTTTGCTAAATAGTTGTAATAACTATACATGTATATTTTAGTTTTTGTTGTAATTTTTTTTGTTTTATGTTTTTTAGTAAGGGTCTACAGGGTCTTACTACATAGATTGGACTCGTAGTGATTTACCTATGTTCAGCCTCCCAAGAGCTGGGATTACAGACACACACCACCACGCCCAGTCTCTCAGTCGTTGTCTCAGTATGCCCCAGGGATGGGGCCAGCATAGCACCCGGGGAGGGATGGAACCCTGGCCACTGTGTTTTTTGTTTTGTGTGGTGCTAAGGATTGAACTCGGCTTTGTGCATACATGGCAAGAGCCCTACCATTGAGCCAAATCCCCAACCCTAACTTTTAGAGTTTGTGTGTAATATATCTTTTATAGGAAAGAAATTCCTGGGTTCAGATGGAATGTAACTTATATCATGGTAAGCATGAATTTCTACTCTTGACAAACAGAGGCAGAAGGAAATTAAAGATTTTGAGAAGCTCACAGGACCCATGAGTAACTAGAGAGCTGGGCTGGAACCAACTTAACTTCAGGCTGGGATATGGTGTAATTTATAGCCATAACAACGTGTTAAGTGCTCAAAATTCATATTCCAGGGAGGGCATGATTCACATGAGACTGATCAAACATGATCTTCAGAGGAAATGAAGGAAGTGGATATTTTAAAAAAAAATGAAAGCAAGTTTTTACTACACCATGAAAAGTGAACAAGAATCTTCTTGAACTAAGATTTGTGCAAACAATGGATTAAAACTCCTGAAAGCAGGTGCAGAGGCCTGCCGTGCCACTGTGCTAGCCCCACCCCCGGGGCGCACTGGGACTACAGTTGAGACTGGGCCTGGTTGTGTGTGCGTGTAATCCCAGCTAATGGGAGGCTGTAAACAGGCAGATCACTACAAGTCTGATCTAGTAATGAGACCCTGAATACCCTATAAACCCTTCCCTAAAATAACAGAAATAAAAAAATTATAAATTTTAGGTATGCCAACAAAGACTGAAATTTACCCTACAAAAATGGAATAGTCTTGCAAGATGATAGGGAGTTCAGGAACTGCCTTTTCTAATAGTCTGTCCTTCAGAAGTAATATTTCTGACTTTATATCTCCTTTTCATACCATTGATGTTCTCTTGCCTGGATTATGTGATAACCTTAGCAGTCTGTCTGTCTTCAGTGTTTGCCCTTCTTACCGAAGCCCAGACATTTCCAAACAAGTGTTTGTCAGCTTTCTAGGTTAAGTTAGTCCTCTATTACTCTTGGGTCAAATCCAGCTTTCTTACACAATCTGGGCAGTGCTCACCTCCAGTGAGATCCTTCACCACCACTTTTTGTTAAATTTTTATTTTTACTGTTACATGTATGTAGTACATAACGATTACGTTCAACATAGGGAATTGCTACATGTGTATCATACATGATTTTACTTCCCCTTCCCCTAACCATTCTCATCAGTCTGAAGTCCCTTGTCAGAGTATACGTAGTCTTGCTTCCGGGAGCTTCCCCTGTAGCATGCCACACGTGGCTCTCAGAAAGGTCTTTCTGTCCTATTCAAATCTGGGGTAAGTCACCGTCTGAGGACTTGGCGCAGTGTTCAAGTGCAGACCAGAATTCTATAGACTTGGAATGTATAACAAAGTAAGTACAGAAATTAAAGTGTACTGTAATTTTTTTAATTTTACAAAAATAACAGCATTGGCTTGTAGTTCTCTTAAAAGTTGTGGTTTCCTACAGACCAGACTAGGAAGCGCTGTTCAAGACTCTTGCAGAGTTGCTTTATGCTGCTTACTAAATTGCCATCGATTTTCATTTTTGACCTTTGTATACTCCCCTCCTTGGTAAAAACTGATTTCAGAAGCAGTGCCTACTTTATAATCTCAGGATCTCTGGTATGTTTAAACTTTATTCTTTATTGAATGAAATGGAGAATATGTCTGAGTGTCTGGGTACCCCGTCTTTTTATCTGAAAATCATCCCTCGCCCCAGTCAACTTAAATCATTTTCTGTAAGATGACAGGAAGTCTAAGTAAGTTAAAAGTAACCAGGTTAAACATTTGACTGTTTTACAGACTTTGAGTAAATCATGGAGTTAGGAAAGCTCCCCACAAGAAAGTGGATATGTACACATCATCAGTATTACGTACAGTATCAGCTTCAACCACAACCGGTCACAGGCAGAGTCCTGCTTTCATTCAGTTCTCACAATAGGATGAACAATGTCGACATTGTAGTTTACTGGTCAGCAGGACTTATCTCAGTGCTCCTTGACACTGCCAAAGTATAGAAGTAACTTCCATGAAGTTTTGTGGACAATGGCTTTCAGTGTTATAATGATAGAAAGTGATACAGTTAAGTGAGACATTTTTGAAACAAGAACAAAGTGTTTTCTTTCAGCTATGGCTATGAGAATATAATGTGATCTATTGAGAATATTGAACTCATAATAATAGTTGTACCTAGGAAATGTCGTTTGGTATTTTCAAGGAATCATACAGCATGAGTAACTCCTGGCCAATATAAAATTAGTCTCATGTAAGGGCTTCATATATGTTAATTCTGCAGCCCTACAGATCAAGCAATGCGGTGCTCAGTTGTCATCTTCGTCTTCCTCAGATTCTTCACTGTCCTGAGCTGCATGTTCAGCTGCTTCCTGTGCAGCTCTGAAAGCCTGCTCCTCTTCCACACTCGGGTCATCCATTTCTGTAATTTCTGGCCCACTGGAGTATTCTTGATAAACTGTTGGTGGAACTGGGGGTGTGTAATTATCCACACTATACTTATAGCCCCAGCCTATATAGAAATTTTCAAATTTTCTGTAAGTTCAAAAAAGTCACATTCAGTGAGAAAAGCTGATCTTTATGTAGGAACACATCCATCATGATCCAGTAAGAAAAACATTTAAAATACAAAATTCGAGGTAAATTAACCCCTAATAACTGTTCTAATATAGGGAATCATTGTGGTTGAAACTGCTTAAGCTAAGAAAACCATGGGCCGAGACCCTGTCAAGACACACTGTCAACCTAGAACACAAGTAAAGGCCTTATACGACTCAGGCTTGGGAAAATGTTGCTAGCTTCGTGGAAAGTTAACACACAAGGGTTTAAACAGTTTCCTACCGAATTGAACCAGTGGTGACGTATCTGTGATTGTCCTAGCTAGCAGTTTGTTCTACTGATCTTACAAATAGATCTAATCACCTCAGTCTTTTTTGCTAATAAAATTAATGAAAAACTGCCTGTGGGACAGTCATTGACGTGCCACCTGTAGTGCAAGTCATTGAGTAGGGAGGCCCTGTTATGAGTGTGTTAAAAGGCCGTTAACCCAGCAGACTTGACTGAGGAGTAAAATGAGGTTTTAAAAAAAAAAAAAAAAAAAGTTACCTTGGGCAGTTGCAAAGGCTTTACCTGAGAAGCGTCACCCTGAAAATCTACCCCTTCTTCAACTGGGAAAATTGTATTCTCACACCAAACAAGGTGTCCAGCCAGTGCGTTGCTAAGGAGAGCTGTGTCCAAGGTGTCTGGACCCTCTGGTTGGTCTTGCTGTATTCCTAGTTCAGATACCTTCATTCCTAGGTTTCTGGTGTCTCTTGTTTAAAGACACCCTTGTCAGTAAACTGACCCCAAGACCCCAAGTCTATGACAACCGTGTCCCTACCGACCCCTCTGCCCATTCATGGTGGGAAATGAGGGTTGAAGAAGTCAAAGAGTTCTCCTGTTTGTGCTACCACAATATGGACTGAAGGTTCAGGGCTGCTTTTTTGGCTTGTTACCCTAATGGCTACTCTGACTCCTAATGGCTCAGCTCTCTCGGGCACCACTGTACTGCTGAAGACAGACTTATCAAGAAAGAATGGAACACAAGACAGAAGAACTGTTCTAGGTGAACCATAATAGGATTTGGAGTATGTTGATTCCAAATCCCTCAAAAGTAAAAGCATTTCAAATGCTTATGCAGCAGTTTTCATTGTTATTTATCAAAACGTTCAATGAAAGTGATATGAGTCCTTAACCACTACTTGGAATTATCTCCATCAATTTAGGTGAATAAGTAAATTACACAAATAATCATAGATAAAAACGCGTTTTATTTTAGTTAAGGACAAAACACTAAAATACTCTATACTGTTCAGTGACTTACTGTATAATTGATATTTGCTGCATATAATGTAGCAAAGATGAGTTAACAGTAGTAGCTTAACACAGTGTTAACAATTCCCAGAGTTTAGTCACTTACTTGCCAGTGGAAAATGCATATGCTCCAGGCCAAACGTTGGATCGAAGGACAGCAGTAGCATATTGTGGAATGACATTTGAGGATAGTCGTGTTGTCCAAGCAGGTATATTCAGAATCTCTGTGGCACAAGAAGAAATTAAAATCTCAGCTCTAAATAGACAAAGAGTCTACTGTGTAGCTGAAGTTATTTTCCTAAATGCAAAAAATATATGTTTGATATAGAAAGAAAAGAGCATTTTTGAATGCTTTGGCACAACATAACTTGCAATATAGATGTATATGAACATGCACACACATTGGTACACTTTTGCTACAGAGATTTTATTGGGGAGAAGGTCTGTGTGTGAGAAAGAATAGTATTTTGTGTTATGTGTCACCGAAGAAAAGGAAGATTACTATTAATGAAGAAACTAAACAGAACCACATAAGTATTTTACTATGGCTATGCCATAGATAGATAGATAGATAGATAGATAGATAGATAGATAGATAGATAGATAGATAGATAGATAATATAGTGTTTGGTATATGGTCTCACTATGCAGCTCAGACTCGTAGTGATCCTGTTTTCAGCCTCCCTACCACTGGGATTACAGATGTGTGCCACCACTCCCAGACTCAGTGGTTGGCTCTGGCCCCACGCAGCATGCAGTACTGGGGGTCGGGCCCTGGTCCCTGTGATTGCCTAGGCAGGAGCTTATTCCACTGAGCTATCTCGCCGGCACAAGCTATGCCATATTTTATAGCCTGCATAGACAAAATGCTGTGCAAGAACCACCATTTCCCCTAAGAGATAGCCCATGTTTCCTTCCTTTATCATCTCTCTGGCTACTGTTCCAGAACTTGAAGGTAGAGGGGTTCAGCCCTTGGCACGTACACAACTTTTTAGAAGTTCCCAGTTCTTAGATATTTATGGCACAGTGCACATCATATACATTTTTCTGGGTTACTTTGTTAATTGTGTAAAGTTACCTAAATCTTCAGAGATTGGGGTCAAAAGAGGAGGCCCTACTTCCTGTTCTAGGTAGTCGGGTTCTTCTCCATTTTCTTCCTCTTCCTCTTCCTCATGTTTTGGTATGAGGTTGAACCAAGTACAGCGACCCTAGAAATGAATGTTTCAAGATTTAATAGTCTAATGTAGACTTTAAAATTTCAACATTCATTTGATCTTTTTTTTTTGGAACTGGAGATTGAACTCAGGACCTTCCACTTGTCCGGCAGACACTTGTGCCCCTGAACTATCTCCCCAACCCCCATATCGCTTTTTTTTTTTTTTTTTTGTTTTTTTGCTGGTACCATCAACTTGCATTTGGATTGAAGCAATTATCAGGATGTAGTTTCAGTGTATGGGAGATTTCCATTCGTGCATTCTTCATGCACTTACTAAGTACTATTTCCTTTAAACAGTTTCAACAACAAAAAAATTGTACTATTATTTTCAAGAATTTGCTAACTTCTTGAAATTTCATGTATATCTTAAAACTAACAGCTTTAGTGAAGAAAATTGTATTAAGCTGGTTGCATTATACTGGTTGTAATAAATTATGTAAATCTATAATTCTCTAAAATTTTTAATTTTTAAATGTGATATGATTGGGGGTTAAATTTCACAACTCTAAATGTGTCTCAGAGTATCTCCTGACTAGACTAATAGATAATGAAGAGTTTCCTATTTGTAAGTGAGAGAATACCACAGAGGGATTAGAATGGTAGCCTCTGACTTTATTATACACAGCCTCATATTTATGTTACTTCACAGCTGTATTCTTGTCATGTTCCTAATGGT
>PVKN010032119.1:0-12335 GCA_004027915.1 Capromys pilorides
CTTTATCTTCCTCTGCGCTCTACCTAACCACCCAGCACTGTCTGATGAAAGTGACAGCCCAGCGATGCAGTGTCTCAAAATATACCAAACTGAACACTGATTACTTGAATCTGAAATCACTTCAGTATGACTTCAAATAAGGCCATTTGGCCTGTCTTTTCCTACATACTGCAAGCTGTAAAATTCTTATGAGAAGGATGTCCTTCACATCACAGTACCAAAAAACACTTATTAAGGTGTTTTATTAAACCAGACTGGTAATTAGGATTACAGCAACAGGAAAAAAAAATCCTCTGAAGTAATCTTTACTTTCCACACTACCTTGTACATACACCCACCTCTCCTAAATCTCTAGGAACATCCCAGAATTTACTGTTCTCATCTACATATTCTTTTGTCCTATCTTTACCCCACAAATTTGTTCTTTGTGTAAAAAGTATAAATGTCATATTTTAATTATTTCTTGTAAAAAACTCGATGTACAGGAAAAAAATAAATAAACTTTCATACTTTTCTCTTGTTAATAAGTTTTTATATTGTTTTCTTCAATCCAGCCAAAGAGCACACTTAAGTAGAAAGAATTCATGAAGGAAGGTTTTTTTGTTATTGTTATTTGTTTTGTTTTTGATGCATTTAGAACAGGGTCTACAGGGTCTCCATACACAGATCAGACTCATAGTGATCCTCCTGTTTTCAGCCTTCCATGCACTGGGATTACAGGCATGTGGCACCATGCCCAGTTTCAGTCACCATCTCAGCATGCTTTCTGGGGGGCAGAGCCAGCACAGCACCCCCAGGATCGAACTCTGGTTCCTGGACGTTGCCTAAACAGGCACCTTAGCCCACTGGGCTATCTGGCCAGCTCTAAGGAGAGTTGCTTTTTTTTTTTAACATTAATAATCTATTACATAATTAGATTTTCATGTCTAAATTCATATTGGTTAGCCTCTGGTTTAATCATGGAGAAATGATTTATAACAAAATCCTCAAAGAATTACCTCTCTTTGTCTAAGATTCTGTGTTGTGACACATGCCTATAATCGCAGCACTCTCGGAGGCTGAGGCAAGAGGGCCATAAGTTTGAGCTCAGCCTGGGCAACATAATGAGACACTGTCTCAAAGGCAGGGAAGAGGGGAGGTCTGGAGCTTAGTGTAAAAGCCCTGAGGTCAGTCCCCAGGACCATGAAAGAAGAAAGTAGGAAGGGAGAAAGGAAAGAAGAAATGAAGTTAGGAAGGAGGAAAGGAAGGAAGGAAGGAAGGAAGGAAGGAAGGAAGGAAGGAAGGAAGGAAAAACAAAAACAGGTTGAATTCACATGGCCCTTATTGAATTTTGTCATGTAAAATGAGTTACAAAAGCTAAAGTTCTAACTGAAGATCTAGTTTTGGTCAAAGTATGTAATATTCTTAACTTTATTTAACACTCGTTTCAAGATCAATTTTGAAACAAAATCAGTTACATATTCACATGTAACTTTTTTCTGCTTTCCAGAAAAAAGAAACTAATAAACCTTAAGCACAGTATACCATTTTTCTTTTTTTCAGAACCAGGGATTGAACTAAGGTCCTTGCTCTTGCCAGGCAAGTGCTTATTCTATTGAGCTATCTCCCCAGCCCCTAAGCATAGCATCATTATCATGATGTTTCAAACTATTGTGCATATCTGTGTGTGTCTGTGAGGGGGGGCACATGGGCATATATGTATCAGCGCAAAGGAGGTTACTGTACCACCTTACCCTCTTGTCAACGCTAGGCTATAAGCAAAAGTTAATTTTATGAAATTTGTGGGAAAATGATTCCAAAAGAATTTTCATGCCAAACAATACAATAAATAGGGTTATGTCTTTCATTGTTTAAAAAAAAAAAAAGCTTTCAGGCTATAGTAGTATTTAAATAACATGATGCCACATTTTATTTAAAGTAAGTTCTTGGGCTAGCAAGATAGCTCAGTGGACTAAGCTCCTGCTCAGGCAAGTGCAGGGACCAGGTTTGATCCCTGGTCCACATGCCAGGCCGGCCCTACCCAACAGAGACTCTGAGCTGGCCACTGAGTCTGAGCATGGTGGCACACGTCTGTAATCCCAGTGCTGGGGAGGCTGAAAACAGGAAGATCACTATGAGTCTGAGCTGTGTAGTGAGACCCTGTACCAAATACATAAAATGAAAAGCAAAACAAAAAAGCAAAATAAGTTCTTTCCCTCCTAATAGTATTGGCTCTTCCACCCAGGAATATTTCAGGGGAATATTCAAAGGCTTTACTAGCCTTGATCCTTCTCCTTTATAGCACTGCCCAGCTCTGCAAAGGCAAAAAATTAGAAAAATTCCAAATTACTTCATGATTCGCTGCCACTCTGGCACACACATAAAAGAAGGAAAACTTTATTTCTAGTGGAAAGAATCAAAAGAAAGCACTATACACAGATTTTCCCCCATAATGATATCAGGATATCTATTTCTTTTTCTTTTATAAAAAATCTTTTATTTATTTGGTACAGGGTCTGGTTGCACAGCTCAGACTCATAGTGATCCTCCTGTCTCAGCCTCCCCAGTGCTGGGATTACAGGTGTGCGTTACCACACCTGGTTTGGGTGGCTGGCCCTGCGTGCCTGGCATTCCAGCATGCAGTACCAGGGAGCAAACCTGGGTCCTTCAGCTTGCCAGGCAGGTTCTTAGACTGCCAAGCCATCTCCCCAGCCCCCTGGATATCTATGTCTACCTATTAGTAAAACACAATGGAAAACTAAATACCACACCTGTTAAATTTGTTTTATTTTGCAGTATTGGGGATTGAACCCAGGGCACTGTATACACTAAGCAAGTACTGTACCCTTGAGCTACATCCCAAGCCATTTGTTTTATTTATTTATTTGTTTGTTTATTTGTGTTTTTTAAATGTGATATGATGCTTTCAATTCTTTTGGAAAGGTACATAGAAAGGGAATAGCATGGAGCATTAGTACATGTACAAATCGCATCTTTATCCTTTTTACTTCCCTCCCCCATCTTCTCCTCTTTTAGATCCCCTTCCCAACCCCACTGAGACTGAGAATTTTCTTCAAAGACACACCAACAATCTGCAAGCCAGAAAAGACCAGTGTTCCACTCTGATCTCCCACCCCAAAGCTATTTTTAAGTAGCCCTTGTAATGGTAGGTCTCAGCCTTCTCATCTGAGCATCGAGAAGTCAGATAAAACTCTCCTGCTCTTTTCCTGAGAGGTGATTTGTCTAATTTTGTTATTTCTCCACCACAATATACATCACCCCTCATTCAAACATGCTCCTCTCTGCAGAGTGTAGACTGAGCCCCCAATAACTCTAAGTCACTAGTAAAGAATTACAAGAGACCTGCTTTTAAAATTTTTAGAATAGTACATGTTATCCAAAGAGATAAAACCAAGATAGGGAAAGCAAGTGGCCAGAACATAACAGGAGATTGGGTCAACATGCTACCCATAAATCCCAGTGAAAAGCACAACATTCTTCTGGAGACACAAGCAATACACATCAGGAAAGCCGCCTTTCTCCACTCCTGCTGATTTCTCCATTCTCTTCTTCAAGCTTGCTGAGGTGAGGTGTACAAAGCCTAACAAACTGCAAGCCCTGTGTGAGCTCACTCTGCTGGTGAGCCTAGAGTTTCAGTCACTCCCTACCAGATATCAAAAAGGCTGCCTGATGCTCATTATCTCATTACCACTTCCCAGGTCCAGGTGCGACGCTTAATGAACTGAGAAACTACAAGTTACTGTTCCTAAGTTATCTTCAGGTCCCTTCCAGTTGTGCTTTGCCTGTGACATGTAGATAAACATGTTGATTAAGCAGCAAGAAAGCTCCGCACCATCTGCTTGGAGCTTCTGCCCCTCACTGCTGCCCTTCTAGCTCACGTGTCCTTCCCAATTCTGCTTGAGAGCTTCCCGCTTCACTCAGGGAATACTTCTCTGAGTTTTATCATCCACTTGCCCCAATGCGACTGACAGGTACTTTTCTTTTTTGTTTCCTCATAACACTTGGGTCAGTTCTTATTTCAGTGTATTCTACCATCTGTCTGCATCTGTATATGCTCTTGGCTGGCTTCACATGCAATTTCCCCTTATGATCTTCTCAAGAGCAGGTATTATTTCTTCTTATAGCCTTATTATTTTAAAAACCTAGAATCATGTCCCATACATAGCACATGTTCAGCAAAATGCGTGAGGAAAAAATGAACCAGATGATGTATGACAGCACTGATTGCATGGATGGATAGGTAGATGGACAGAGGATCCAAATGAGGAAATAAACCTAAGGTAAAAATTACTGTGCTATTAGTAGACTAAAAGATACTTTGTGAGACAGATTTTTTAAAAAAACAGTACATCAGGTATGCTAAAGGAGTCAGAGACTCTAAAGGATGGGCGGGTCCACTCTCCTGGGTTCTGGTGCCATCAACAGTGCTTGGCTTTCCTTGACTCGTAGGTGCAGCACTCCAGCCTCTGCATCTTGCGGCTGCCTTCCCTCAGTGCCTGTCTCTGTGTTTCTTTGCTTTTTTTTCTTCTAAGGACACCAGTCAGACTGGATCAAGGGTCCACCCTCCTCCAAGATGACCTCATCATGACTAATTACATCTGCTAAACCCTCCATCTAAATATAAATAATCTGAGAATCTTACTTTCTCAGGTTCCAGGAGAGACATGCATTTAGGGTAACACTGTGCACAAGGACACTGGGTTACTGTGCTGCTGTTATTGGAATATACTCCAAAATAGATCTCCCTTGAATTGTGAAGTCTCCTGCCAAGAGGATTGGTTTGTATTTCTTTTGGGGCTTTTCATGGTGCTGTGCATTAGAGCAACCCACATTTCAAAATGAATTAGAGTCGCATGCTAAAAAATAATTCTGTGTTATACGAGTATAGGTTTCAGTGTCCACCCAAACTCTGTTGGATCAGAGCCTCTGGGGATGTGGATTAAGAAACTATAGCTTCAAAGGCTCCCTGGGTTTTTTGGTGAAGTCTGGCCTTGATTCACACGCTGGGAGGCCCTAACGTGTGGTTGAGCTGAATATTTTTTTCAGTGAGGAGCTGAATTCAAATTTTCATGGAGTGCATTAGTCAGTCTCCTTCAGGGAAACAGTCATCATCCTGCGCATGCACATGTGGAAAGGAATTTTCTTTAAGGAATTAGGTCACATCGTGTTAGAAGTTGGCCAGGACAAAGCTGGCAGGGTGGATCAGCAGGCTAGAGGCCCAGGGAAGAGCCACAGCTGCAAGTCTAGTCTGGAAGCAGACTGCCAACAGAAATCTCCGATGCTGAGGAAAATGGTCTTTTCTTCTATTGTGGCCTTCAACTGTTTGTATAAGGCCAACAGCATTATGGAGGGTGATCTGCTCTACTTAAAGTCCACAATTGTAATGTCAGTCTCAGAAAGATGCAGAATAATGTACAGCCACATCTCTGTGCATCACAATCCACACTGACGTACAAAATAACTATCACGTGGGACCCCAGGGACTCCATCACAAGGACAGACAAGCCCAGTGAGAGGAGAGTAGGCAGGGGAGATAAGGTCAGTGACAAGGTCAGTGATACACACTGCTGGTGTGTGTTTCTCCTGGGTGAGGCCAGGGGCTAGACCATGAACCTTGGAAGTGCTACATGAAAATTCAGATCACTAGGCCCCATGCAGGGTTCAGTTAATCTGTCCCTATGATATAACCTAGGCACCTATAAAATACTGGTGGTGGCCTAGATTATATTTAGAAACCATAAGCACAGAAGTAATGTATTTATGACCATATCATAACTGCTATGAAATATGCTACATTTAATATATTTTAGCTACATACTACATTTCAGTGCTAAAATGAATAATTATTATCTATAATTATTTAAACATGCTGTATGAATGTTTTAAGTCATGGTAAAAGTGCTGTACAGGAATGCACAAACTGAAGCCTAATTGTGTTTTAACTCTTGTGCTTTCTCTGCACCTTTGCCCTCCCTGTGCACCGGCTAAGGCAAGGTGAATTCAGTGAACAATGAGCTGTCGTGATTGTTCCAAAGCTTCTTCTGTTGACGTTTCCAGGAGAAGAGCGAAGATCGTTCCAGAGGTTGAATGTATAGCTCCAAGCACAAGGTGGGACTGAGCAGGGACTAGAGAGAAGTCACTGGACAGAAAGCGTGGGGAAGGCCCAGAGGGAGGGGCAGAAAGCAAAGGTGCCAGCCGACTCGAGCGCAGAGATGCTCAGAGGCTCTGAGCAACAAGGAACAGCCTTAGATGTCAGTCTGTATTCTGTGTGCAAATCCACTGTGGCTGCCCACCACCCTCAAATAACTGTTCACTCTGGAGTCCTAATTTTAGATTCTCAGTGGGATACAAACTGTCACAGTGAGAGGACAGATTAGAGGGACCTGAGTTGCTGGGGTTCGCTAGTAGCAGCACAGTGTGAGGACGAGGCCCGGGCTATGTCCTGTGAGTTTTAGCCCTTTCCATAGTTGCAACACTGAGAATTCAAGACTGTCAATCTGGCTCCCTGCTGGCAGCGGTGAGTTGGATTCATTCATCTCTGACAAGAGCTTTCCTAGGTCCCCTTTCACAGAGTGCTCAGGAGTGTATGAGTGGAAGGCTGTGGCATGCAGAGGGTTTTAATCCAAACTTTTCCAAGTCCCTGCTGCCTGCCAGGCCACTGATACTGCGAGTACAGATCATCACCACACTTGTTTACCAGCTGGCGACACCACCCCTGCCCAGTGCAGCTGTGTGGGAGCGTGTGCAGATTCCTCCTCTCGGTTCTGGGTGTGCTCCCATTTTCTCTTGGAAAACAAGAAAGGCAAATGCTTACCAAGGAGAAGGAAGAGCTGCTGCTTAACATGTGAACACAGACATGACACATGAGATTAAAGATGGGCCCTGCCTTCCAGCACTGGCTTCCCCTTTGCTTTTGTTTCTTTCTATACTTTCTTTTTGGTTCCTGCTCCAACAGAAAGCTCTGTCACCTACCCTCATTCCCCTGGCACACAAACATACGCGTGAATCTCAGGGCACTCTGCACTGGGATTGAACTTTGCACTGGGATTGGGCCCAGTTGCTGATCACTATTGAGCTTTGAAATTCAATGATCTCTCCAAATATTTAAGGAAAAATTTTTTTTTAAAAAAGACAATTTATCTAAAAAATGTCTTGCAAACCACCTTCTCTCCTTCGGGACAAGTGACTCTTAGAATGCAGCAAACAAGAAACCTTAAGAAAGAATATTATTCACATCAAAACACAAAACAAGTAACAACTAACTGAAGATAATCACTAAGAATCTCTAACTTTTTTTCTACACAGCAACCACTGAAGACCAGTAGCCATGGCCCTACACTATGCCATGGCCATGGGCCTTAACAAGGACCACAGAGTAACTAAGAATGTGAGCAAATCGAGGCATAGCCACTATCGCAGACGCTTCACCAAACATACCAAGTTTGTGCAGGAGGAGTGTGGCTTTGGGCCCCCCCTCCCCCACCATGAGCAATGTGCCATGGAGCTGTTCAAGGTCTCCAAGGATAAACAAGCCCTAAAGAACAGGTTGGGGGCTGGGGAGATAGCTCAGCAGAGTAAGCACTTGCCTGGCAAGCACACGGGCCTGAGTTTAATCCCCAGTTCTGCAAAAAAAGAAAAGGATAGGGACCCACATCCAGGCCAAGAGGAAGTGTAAGGAGCTGAGCAACATGCTGGCCGCCATGAGGAAGGCAGCTGCCAAGAAGCACTGAGCCCCTCTGGAATAAAGCTTTGCAGAAAGTTAAAAAAAAAAAAAAAATAGGCAGACTCCCACTTGGGACCCCCTTCCTGTCTCTCTCTTGGACAGGAGCTTTCTTTCCCTCAATAAATATGTTCTGCTCATTAAAAAAATAAACTAAAGAATCTCTAGCTTTATCACAAGTAGTTCACTGAGATGTGTAGAAGAGAAAAATTGTTTTATCAAAATCATAATGAAAAAATAAAAAATTTTCAAATGATGTGTCTCATTAGCAACATTAACAATTTCAGTAACTTGAAGTTAACATGCTCTTCTGAACACTTTCACAATCTCACCCCCAGGCACTAATTACTTACCTACTATATGCATGGCTCTGTGCTGGCTATGGAGGGAAAGGTCACTATCCCATTGCTGGCTATGGAGGGAAAGGTCACCATCCCATCTAGTTGAATATAAGACACGCAGGTGCGATATTTTGGTGACAATGTCAAACAGTGTCTGCCCTGTGTCTACCGGTGCAAGCTTCCATCCTCCAGGAACCAGCTCAGTCTGGTCTGTTCCATGTGACAGTCTTTAGTCTCCCTAGGTAGGACATCTTTCTCTTACATGCCCATTTTCCTGGCCCATGTTCACATCCTGTGCACAGTTTCACTAGTGACTTTGTCATCCCCCCTGCTGGATTTAGTCTCTTGGGGGCTGGGATAGGCAAAGATTCTCATTTCCTCTGCATTCTCCTTTACCATTAGCACATGGAAGAGACTTGAATGATAAAACCCACCCAACTTGTAAGGCACCATAGCTGCATATGCTGTGTCCAGCCTCCTCCCTGGCAGCTCAGAGAGGACCAAGGGTACCAGGAGGCCTGAGTGCACCAGTAAGAATCAATGACAACATATTTGGTTGATGATAAGTAGGAAAACCCCCAAGGCAAAGGCCAGTAGTTATCTATTTTCACAAGACCAGTCATTACCAGTGCTTTATTATTGCTGAACTGATTTCTGACAAACAAACAAAAAGCACTTTAATGACCAATCCCAGGGGTCCCCAAACTATCCAGGGGAAACACACAGGAAGGGGCAGGAAAAGTCTTTTTGAATCTTTGCTGCTTTGCTGCTCTCCTCTGAATATTTCTATGAATAAAGCCAGAAATTTCTCTTGTTCATCTTAAACTACTGTTCAATTTATGCTCTGATATTAACAATGGTCTCTCATTAAATCTACATGAATATTTTTAATCAATATAAATTACCGAAAAGCTGCTTCAACATTTCTGAATCAAAGTGAGTCATAGTCGTGTAGGTGTGAGTAGTAGTAATCCTAATGTTGGATTGAAAAGGTTTTCAACATTTTCCAAGTATCACATCATTTTCCAAGTATGCAACTGTTAAAAAGTAGTGTCAATTACTCATAGTTTTTAGGATTTGAGCATCAGTGGTTTTACTGAGACATTTGTGTTGGAGCAAAAACTGTAGTTTGTTGAAATGAATAAACCACAAGTGCTTTTAAGCTGCAAAATCTTACCGGCAGGATCAGAAGAGGCACCCTTTGATTTGCATCAGCGTATGGAAGGCCCTGCATCCTATGAGAATTATAAGTCTACTAACAACATCCTGCTTTTTTTATGCCTTCATTAACTCCTGGAAGTGGCCTGGTGGAAGTCTGAATCCGTGCAGACCCTTTCCAACTACTTCAGTGCAAGGAGTTTTGAATTAAAATACAGTCATTGTAATTCAGAATGCTTAACACTCAGAACTCTTATTCCTGCAAACTGTCTCCCTGTCTTGGGGAAAAACCTTCGTTTAATGTGAAGATTCGTCTCTGTGACCCTGGGTCCATGTGTGCAACTGAGACCCAGTCTCTGAGACTGCCTCATTTTCTGACCTACCTTTTACTAAAAGAACAATTGTATTTCTGCATCTTGAGTGCTTTGAGAATGAATAACAGAAGATGAAGCAGCCCCAGTTCCAGAGGCTATTGTCTAAATGCCTCTTGCAGACCACCCATTCGAGGGAAGAGAGCTATGCTAAAGCGCAGCCCTTCTCTGGTATAGAAGGACTTTGTTTCACCTACCTAGAGTGCCCCCAACTATTACAGGCAGTGAAGGCGTAGCCTGATGAATGACTTCCAGCTTTCTCTGCAGCCCAGCAATGTTTGACAGCTCAGGTTGGGAAGAAATTTTCTTAGCTTTCAACCTAAATCCACACGGAAGACCATGCTAAGGTTGTTCATGCTGCGCAGCATCGGTTCACAGCTGGCACCCACGGTGTGCCACTGCCCTGCGCAGCCACACCCACACACGCCAAGCCCACTGACTTCCTCCTTCCTGTAAGCTAATGCAGCCCTCTCTTGGCTCTGTTCTTATATCTACCTTCCTGGGGCGCCATCCTGTCTGTCACTCTCTTTTGAATAATTTCTAAGTTTTCCTCTATCTCTCTGCAAAACTTAAAATAGATGTAATGTTTTATTGGCTCTTCTTGTTCACTCAGAACATAGTTACAATTTTGGCTTGTGGCCAAAATGTAAGAGCTCTCCTAAATTTCACATTTCTTCTTTTCTTTTCCTTCTTTCGTTTACATTGAGTATAAATGACTGGGAATGACAGACTCAGATCCATTGACTCTAGTTTGTACATTTAACTCATAAAATCTATTTTCTTCTTTGAAACCTTTTTTTCAAGGTACTCAGATTCAAAACAAACTTGAATATATTTCTTGAAAATGCTGGAACATTTCAAACGAAATTAACAATGCTTTATACTCACAGCAAAAACCTTTATATTTAGTTATTATGACTCAGTTTATTTTTACACAGTGAGGCTCAGGCAAAAGCCCTGGTGAGCCTGGAGTGACTCCCACTAACCTCTCTTGGATGCTCATGCAGTTTTCTGTTTGAAGACTGCAAACCTCAGCTGAACTGCACTGCATGCCCAAATTTCATAGATTTAAATGTCTTGCTACTACTGAGACAGAAGAGAAACAGCTTCAGACATTAAACTGAATAACACAGGGAGAGCAGAGGCTCTAGCATCTGAGCCTGTCTGGTGCCCACACGCCACTGAATGATTCCAGTCAGGACAGTGAGTCCACGGCACGTGTGCCACAGCAGGCGCACAAGCCAAGTCGTCTCAGCCAGGGCTTGACAAATAATCAGCATGTAGACAACAGCAAACATCACACTAATGGTGCAAAAGGATGTCAGACGCAAACTTTTACCTCTCAATAGAAAGCTCTGTGGTTGTGTTTTTCTTTTAAGACAAAAGACGTTGAGGTGTGAGTTGTTTCTTCTGACTAAAACCTCAGCATTCAGATTAAATTGCAGGGTTGGCACATCACAATAAATAGGTGGGGTTGGGGTTGCACTTTGGGTTCT
This sequence comes from Capromys pilorides, assembly GCA_004027915.1. NCBI lineage: Eukaryota > Metazoa > Chordata > Mammalia > Rodentia > Capromyidae > Capromys > Capromys pilorides. The sequence goes on from PVKN010032119.1 coordinate 11,087, forward strand.
CAGTCTCCACAAGTTTTGTCATCACTGCTGCACATGATACCAAAGAGGTAGAACAAGAAAAGATAGAGACTCCTATACCTTAACATGGTTACAAAGATTTCCTGGTTTAATGTAAGATCACACCATTTACGATTCTTACATGGCTACTATGCAAAGAAACTAGAACTGTGCCTGCACATGAGTAAGCACTTCACAGATTGTGGCTGCTACAATTATTATCATAAACATTCAATGAATACTAACTATTGTTGCTATTACTTCTCTCCCTCACCAACATACATTTCAAATATTGAAGTTGTAAGTGCAAATATTACTTATTTAGATAGCCAACTCCTCTTGTAAAGATGTGAAGTATATGACAATATATTAATATACATTATTGTTATGCTTTGTGTCTAGTTAGCCCCCCAAAGTCTCATGCAGTCATGGTGGCTTCTGGAGATTGTGGTTGATTCATGATCCAACGCTGGGATTATTGATGTGATTGCTACAGCATGAGGAGATAATCTGCTTTACAACATAAGAAAGGGAGAGAGGCTAGCTAGCTGCCTGATCTGCTGCCATGCCTTTGCTCTGCTCTGCTTTGCTCTTCACCACTGCCATGGATGGCTGCTCTGTGTCATGCGCTGTTCTGCTTTGGAGCCAGCTGAGTATGGACTGAAAGCTCCACTATGTAAGCTAAATAAACCTTTCCTTCCTTCATTTTGAGTGTCAGTATTTGTCCCAGCAGTGAGAGAAGAGTAACTGAGACAATTATAAAATAGTAGCTTATATGAATATTAATACTTCCTTATATTTCAATATTTTGTTATAGTACATTGATATTATAAAGCATTGATATAATGTGTTGGTATTATAATTATATACCATTATATAATTATGTTTTAATTTAGTATAAATTATGAATTGTACAAGCCTAATTAGCATAATGACAGCAAAACATTGTATTTTTAGTTCAGGGCTGTCCAACAGACATATCATGTATGTCAAAAATTTGAATCACATTTCAAATTTAAAATTTTCTAGTGACCACACCAAAAGAAGTAAAAAGAAACAGGTAAAATTAATTTTAATAATATATTTTATCTAATAGCTTAACATCATAATTGTAACATGTAATCAGCTAGCGCCAGACTCACCAGGCAGCATCAGGTCCGCCAGGCAGCACCAGACCTGCCAGGCAGCATCAGGCCCACCAGTGCCAGACTCACCAGGTGAGGGTCCTCAGGCCCACTGCCAGCACAGCCTA
>PVKN010032120.1:0-12338 GCA_004027915.1 Capromys pilorides
GTTAAAATAAAAACCAGGTCCATTAGGTTACTTTTGTCTTTCCTATACTTGGTTCCCTACCCCCCAAAATAACTTACAGCATAGCCAAAGCTACATTTTCTATTGCATAGATAACTCTAAAGAAACTGACTCTTCTTTTCATAAATTGGATACTATATAGTGTCATATGTAGAGGACTTTAAACACTAGTGAAAAGCCTCTAATCTTTTTTCCAGTCCTTATTTAGTTCTGTTTGTAACCTAAGAGCTCTATTAATCTTACAATGAGCAAACATTGGACTCATATTTCATAACTCCACACAATTCAAAGTTTAATTTAACAATATTATTATTAGGAGTCAAATCAAGGGTGTAAACTCTATTTTCAGAGAATATACTGACAATACACTACCCAGAAAAAAAAAAAAACTTAACAGAAGGACCCAATATTGATCTACCCAAACCACTGCTCATCAGAAGACACGTAGGCTTTACCTCGTCACATTGTCTGGTTTCCACACATTCTCCTCTCTGGGGATGCAGGAAATACTCCACCCTTAACTTTAATGATGCACTGAATAACATTTATTAAAGGTCTACAATGTACAGGATTTTCTGAAGGTCTTTCTCTTCAGCACCATTTCCTTTCCATAACTCCAAGATTTTAAAGAACATCAACAATTTCCCTATGACCAAAAAAGGTGGACTTCATAGTTAAGAATGGGTCTACTTTCCTTAAAAAATTCTTCATAATAGGAAAAAATAAACTCTAGCATATCTCTAGTTAACAGACCTACACCAAATGCCAAGCACATTTCCAGATTCCTAAGGGAGACAGGAGCAAAGGGCAGTTTTCCCAAACTGTTATTTTCATCGAATTGGCCAGTGAAAAGACATAGATTTACTTTAACATGTTTTATGTAACTAACATTTGCTGCAGTTTGTTCTAACCAGAGGAAAGGAGAATGACACTACATAAGATCACAGAATAAAAGACTGTGTCATGGAGATACTGTTCTTGGAAAATTAATAGGCTCAAAAATCAAGGAAGATGATTAATACTGGATTTCATTTGATCTATAAGCCACATAGACAGGCCAGCAGGCCCAACTTTGCCTGGCATTGTGATATAATGAAAAGAAAAAGTCTAGAAGAAGACGAAGAAGGGAAAAGAAACAAAAAACCCTTCTGTCTTAGGTCAGACATTTCTTGACTGTTGTAACAAGCTTTTGATTTCTAAATCTTGATCAGCTTTGTGGATGTGGATTATTTTCTTTCTAATGCTGCAGGATCACAGTGTTAGCTTTCTTTAACGTAGATGACAAATTTATAGAAGAAAAATAATGGACAGTTTCACATTTTCAAAAGGGGATGACATTTGAAAAGATATAAATAATAATGGTGAGGAGAGGAGAGGAAGGTGGATATGTTAAATGTAGTTGTGCTTCTAGAGTGAAATTTTGACAAATAAAAATCAAAATTGGTGTAAGGCTGATTCTTTCTGATGGTCAAGGCCACAGAATGCACTGGTTTGAGTAAATGTAGCCAGCATACTCTGTCGGGTCTCACATTCTGATATAAGAGAAGTCTGCTAACCTGGAAAATTAATCTTTCCTGCTTCCCTGTCCACACTTCCTATTAGGGCGAAGCAGTGCATTCAGATCTAGAAGTGATTATGACTGGAGATGGAGTCACCATTGAGTGTCCACAAAGCAATGTTTTAAAACCAAGTACAGCAAAGAATTGAGTCTCTGGAGATCTTTGTTCCCAAATTGGCTTACCTTCTTAGAAAACACTTCCTAGAGAAAAACCTATTAAACCCATTGGTCACAGAAAATTCAAGCATCCCACTACACACAAACTCAGGCAAAACAGCAAGCAGTGCCTTCGTGACTGCCTTGGCGGTGGAGGTTCCTAACCTTTGCCCGTTATCCCCCTGGAAAAGCTGATGAAACGTAGAAACATGGCTCAGGACAAAACGAGTGCATTTCCTTTCAGAGAGTTTTACATCCTATGACATGGAATAGCTCCATGGCGTTGAGATTTACAATTCCTGCATTAAAAGAAAACTTCCTCTCTTTTATTTCAGAACATTTCTCATATTTACATGTGTCAACATTCTTCAAACTCCACAGTTACAGCTTTACTGTCTCCATTTACCATAAACATGCTACTATTCTAATTCAATAGTCAGAGTCTAATCTCTCTCCTGACATCAGAGCAGGCATAAGGCAGGAGCTGGGGAAAGAAGCTGGGGAAAGAAGCTAGGGATCATTCAATTCAGACTCTCTGCTTTTGGAGAAACCACCATCAAACAGCTGCAGGAGGTGCCCACAGGGCACAGGCTCTGGATCCTCTTGCCAACACTTTGTGACCCTGCTTGGAGTCCTGTCCTTGGAGAACTACTAGGCTATGCAAACAGATTGAGCTGTGTAAGAAAGGAGATTTTTTTTGCCTGTCTTTCTATCAGTTGGTGGTCCTCTAGCCTACCATTTATTCACTGCACTCACTTGGAATGGCCTCTAAAATCTCTTTGTAAGCACTGAAGCTCTGTTCCAGCATGCAAAGGAGGAAATTAGAGAGAGACACATAGGCGATTCACCTTCTGATATTTTTCTCATCTACATACCTGCTAACCTACCAGCAACTCTGTGAGTATGAGCTTAACATTGATTTTGTTTTTTAAATCACCATAAAATAATACTTTACTGCTGGGAAACAGTCCAGAAGATGGAAGTGTTTCTACAATGTATATATGCATTGCTTTCTGTTTTTGTATCAAAAAAGGAGAGGTGCTGATACTCTTATTTTAATAAATTGTGAAATGTTTCTCCCACTCTTTTCCTGTTCCCACACACCCTCATTTCAAGCTGTATTGGTTTGTGAACTCCATGTTCTCACCAAAAGAATTAGCTGGGGAGGAAATGGCAGTTTGTTTAAGATGATTGAAATCAGCACCATTTTGACAAACCAATACGTGTAGTACTTACCAGTATTTGGCACTTTTGTAGCTCACGGTATCGGGTGGGGACTTTTAAAAAAACCTTATTTTCAATAAATGTATCCCCAGTGCCCTCTGGGGTAAACTAAGCTACCATCAGGAAGTAGGTCAGCCTTAGCACCGAGAACTAGGCTCCTGCAGTAGGGAGAAAGAATCTTCCTTTCTGCTGACAAAGGCAGGACTAAGCCTGTGACAGAGGTGCTCTGTCTCTGGTAGGAGAGACAAAGGATCTCTTGAGAAGGGATACTCCAATTACTTTGATAGTCTTCGGGTCTATGAAATTTCTGTTGTCCCTAACCCTGATGGGAAATTCTGAGAACACCACAGGTAAGGCAGTGGCCGTGGACACCAGCAAAGAAACTTGCCCAAACTCTTTGATGGACAATACTAGGGTGTCTGCAGCTGCTACAGATAGACGCCTGGCAGTGGGCCAAAGGAACTGCATCTTGCAATGTTAGGACAAGGCAGATGCCATGGTCGTACAGCCAGCCCCTTCTCCCAGGACCATCAGACTAGAACCCTTGCTCTGGGGACTTGTGGGAAGGTGGGTGGCCTCTGGAAATGCTTCAAGTTGTCATGACTGGTAGGGAACGCCACTAGCATCTGGTGCATAGAGGCCAATGTTACAAACATATATAGTGCTGTGCATGGGACAGCAGGCACCCCTAAAATTGTCCAACTATGAATGTCACTAGTGCCAAGTATGAAAAGTCCTGGGCTAAAGTGAATCGGAAAGTAGAGATTTGGGAGCCAGGAGAAGCAAAAGGTGTAAGAGCAAAATGTAGTAGATGCCCAGGGACAGAGATGTTTGACCTTTTTACATTTATTTATTTAAGTTTTGGGAAACTTTTTTTTTCTTTTTTAAATTACTTTTAATAAGAAATAACAATGAGTGTTTGACCTTTTTCATCAAACCTCAAAGACTATGGTAAGCTCAGGATACAGTGGTGATGTTTTTGGCCATGTATTTTGTTATAGAATGGACATGTATGTATTTACTGATCAAAACTGGAATATTCTCCTGTCATTGCTGGAAGGAAACTATTGTACCTTTGGGTGGGTCTTTGGCAGGGACACACAGATGGCAAAAGAATTCTCAGCCCAGCCCCAAGAGGCATGGGAAGTGTAAATGAATGATCCGGGTCCTCAGTGCCCCAGGCAGCGCTGCCGGATACATGTTCTCCTCTACACAAAACACTTGGACAACCGTAGGCTTACGGTAAATGAGCCACTCCATCCTCTCAGACGTGCAGCACTAGTCTGGGAAATGTGCTTGGATGGTTTTCTTCTCAAAGGCCGCTTTAGCTTTTTTTTTTGGAGACGGGATCTCGCTATGCAGTTCAGGCCAGCCTAGAGCTCACTTTTGTAGCCCAGGCTGGTCTTGAACTCACACTGATCCTCCTGCCTCAGCTTCCCACGTGCTGGGATTACAGGCATGTGCCACCACACCCAGTTTACAAAGGCCTCTTTGGTAACAAAAGCCTGGGTCCTGGTCAAGAGCTCCATCCTCTTCCTGCCTGATATCACCCAGGAAGAAGGTGCAAGGGGGTCTTTGTTCTCAGTGCTTTTCCAGCTCAGCATGCTGGCAGGTAAGGACGGGGCCACCTCCCATATAGTGATCCTCATTTCCTCAGAAAGAGGAGTCAGATGTGATGACCTTTAAAGCTCAGTGCTAATATGTCTGGACAAAGCATAGACACCATTTCTTTGACTTCAGAAAAATGTCCTGGTCTTCCAGTGTCAGCAGCAGAGCAGGGTGCTGTGGGTGACAAGAATGGAGAGGCAACGAGGATGCCTATTTCTCTCATCCCGTCTCGCGTGGAAGGGATGCCTGTGACTTTTCAAGATTATGTAAGGCTCTAATGGGCTGATGTTATGAAAGGATCCCTTGATAGAAAAACAGATTCTAGTCAGTGCTTCACTTAGAGGATCATTCCACAGGAGCTGGGGCTATTTCTAAAATAGCCCCCAAAGTAGCTTAAAAAATAATGGAAGTTCTAAAACTAGATCATTTCCTGATGAAAACTCCAGGGCCTGTTCAATTTTTAATCTTTCTTCAACATGGCTTTTTTCATTTTTCCCATAAAGGTATTTAGCATGACGTCCTTGAATTTGCCCCTTGGATGAATTCACATGTGTCTAATTTCCTAGTTTCTTTAATCAAGGCTTTCTGAGCTTAAATCCTGGTAAACTGTATTTGGGAGAATGAGGATACATGTTCCTATCAGTCTAACAAATACACAGCATCAAGTTTTCTTCATTTAAATGCAATGAAATTACGGAACTTGGAAATATCCCTGCAAAGATTTAAACTACTCCAGTTTTAATTAAGCAATTAGGGCGATTGGGAATTTGAAACAATCTAATGAACAACCAAGAGGCCACCTTTTTATAGGTTTTTAATAATCTAAAAGGAATTGTGACTTTAAAGATAGGATGCATGCGTCTCTGTTTGCCAGCAATGAACAGAAATGATACTGGTGAAGAATAAGAGCTCATGAGTGAAAAAATATGAAAGCTTAAATGTTCTAAAACATGGTTTTAATTCTGCAGATTAAAAGCAAAACATCAGAATCAACTTCTCCTATGAGTGCACTTAGGCAATCCAACAAAGTTATTAGGAGTCATATTCCTACTTTTCAAAAATTTTTGGACATACATTCTTATTTTTCTTAGGATCATTTTAATATTTTCATTACTTTAGGACTAATCGGACCACCTTTATGTAAATGTTTGGAATTAATCTGAGATATGGTCTGCTGATGATAAAACCTAAACACCCAGTTAAAACTTTAAAATTAACAGACACTTTCATTATTCAGCTGGCCTCCAAAATGACTCCATATAAATTATATTGCTATATATAAACTGTTTGAACTTTAGTTGCAGCATTTTCCACATAAACCAATAGTGGCTATAAACAGTGTTACATGAAACGAAAAGTGGTTTCCTGTGGAGGCTTGAAATAAGAAGTCCCCCCTGAGTTTAGCTTCCTAAACCTCCATAGTCAACATCTCTGTCATATTTTTAATTAAAGTGGTATCAGTGCTTCACGTCATACTCAGGCTCATGGGCTGCTAGAGGGGTACTCATTGGGCCCCCTTCCTGGTGCAGGCATGAACTGGCCTCTCCTAGGCCAACCTTAAATTGCTGAAAGGGCAACTGGGCACCGTCAGGAACTAAGCATCCAGGTACTTATGCCCGTGGATATTGGGACCTTTGGAGAATTGTTTAAATAAGAAACTTAGGAAATCACCTGATAAAACATTCTTTTAGTAGAGAATGACTACCCTATCTGTACAAGGGTGATGTAGATGAATATTACCCAACAAAAATACAATGAAAACTACTTTGGCATATTTAACTTTGCTAATAATTTTATTTTATTTTATTTTTGTATTTTAGGGAAGGGTCTACAGGGTGTTCAGGGTCTCACTACTAGATCAGACTCATAGTAATCTACCTGTTTACAGCCTCCCAAGAGCTGGGATTACAGGCGAGCACCATCATGCCTAGTCTTCTAATAGTTTTAAAAAGTAAAAGTAAGCAGGTGGCATTACAGCTAAAACTTTATTATACTGAGTCCAATATAGCCAAATCATTATTTTAATGACTGACATAAAGTTACTGAATTTTTTTTTTATAGTGTTTAAAGTCAGAGATCGTTTTCTGGCCTGCACTTGATGCTATTGCTATTACTACTACTATTGCTATTGCTATTACATACTACTTTACCCATGGTGACACAGTCATGATCAGTTGTTCTTGTTTGTGTGCCAGTAGTGGGGGTAAAACACAATAGCATAATCCAGTAGCAAAGAACGGGATGCCAGGTCAAACAGACCCCAACCGTGTCCCTAACAAAGCAAAGAGGCGGGATCTTGAGACAGAGTTAGAAGCCAAAAGCCAGCTGTGCATAAAAGACATCTCTGAAACGTAATCATCTCCTAAAGAGGGCTAGTAAGCAATTGATAAGCATCAATTCAGAAAACAAATAAAAAATAGAAAATGAGAAAATACAGAAGCAAGATGCAACCCAGACCTCCAGCTCATCCAAGCAAACTCAGGGTTTATCAAGGTAAAAGAAATTAAAAGTCACTGAGCTGGACTTTTCTGAAATGGTAGGAGAAGAAGTAACAAAGCAGATAAGTGAGGTTCTAGATACTTTTGTGTATCAAATTATAAACTCTACAGGAACAAAAATAGTAGACTCAACTAAAGACAGAAGAGCCAGACAGTGGGTATCATTTTGGGTGAAGCAGTTGGAACCAAGCACAGAGGGCCTCCAGGTACAGGTAATCTTCTGTTTCTTGAACTGCGTATACTTTGTCGTGAAAATTCACGGAACTAAACACTTACAAAATATTTATATTTATTAGTATTGCATATGCTATACATAAATATGAAATTTTTAAAAGAAAAGTAAGAGTCAAATTATTAAAACTCTATTTCCATTCTGGAATAAAAACACTGTGATATACTGAATAATAGTGTTAAAAGGATATGTCCACACTTCTAATACTTTAAAATTTTTATTCTAAAATAAGTTTTAAAAATAAAATAAAAACTTATCGGTAAAATCTTGACTTCTGTAGGTCATCTTCAAAGGTGGGCAGAGGTTATGGGTGGAGAAGAGGAATGGGCCTTGTTCCAGGGCATCAGTTAGCTCTCTGTGTGGGTTTGGGTGTGGAAGGAACATGGCCAACCACTGCGCTCTACACTTTTCTCTGGTGATGTTCAGTCTCCTTGTTTGTGGTGGATTGACAACTGAAGGTCAACTTGTAACACCCAGCTGATCTGAATCCAACCCATGGCGTGCTGGGTGTGGGAGGCCCACCTGAGGATTGTTGATGACACCACAAAAACAAGAACTGGAGAGGAAAAAGTAAAGTTGTTAGGGGGCTGTTGGTTCTCTTGTCATGCTGGCTTCTGTGATATGAATGTGTTGTTCTCACTGTCAAAGGAGCTTGGGACCTTGTGGTCGCTGGGAATCGTATGGTTCACTTTGAGGGAGCTCTAGTCCTTTGAGTATTGCTTTCTGGCTCCACAGGGGAAGTTGGTACACTGTTCAGTGTCAGGGAGAAGTGTGTTGCACTGCCTTCCCTGATGTAGACTCAGGTGTTCTCATCGTTGGAGGAGCTGGGGACCTCACTGTTGCTGAGGACTGCTGTGGTACTTTTTGGGGGAGCACTGGGCTTTAATTTGAATGTTGGCTTCCTGGATCCAGGGCAAATCCCTCAGCCTACTGACACAGATCATTCGTCTGACTGACATAGACTTTCTAGCTTCTACATTGACCTTTGGGCCTTCCCTGCACAGATCCGTGAAATAGGCCTGCCTGAGACATAGTCATGGGCTCTGGACCTCCAGTTGGACTCATGTAGGACATTGCTGTGGGATCAAGCCCTCAGCTAGATCTTTGGGGTTTTAGTGTGTGAACAGATTTCCTATATTCTTTTTGTGTATAACTTTCTGGGTGACAATCATAAAATAATCCTATAAATTGTGTATCCTGTATTGTTGCCTTTACAAGCTCCAGACTTCAACACTGTCTTGAGCTTCCCATATAGGCACTGCAACCCCAAATTTAGAGTCTTTGTCACTGAATTTAAGATACAGAGATACTCTGGAGGAAAACTTGTCTATTAGGGATTAAAAAAACAAGTTTAAGGTTGACAAGTTTAAGGAGCATGATTTATTTGGAACTTAAGTACATCTGATATTGAGCTTGCTAAAAGTTCATGATCATTGACCATTCTTTGAACCATAGCCCAATGAAAAATACATGCAAGATATTTGGCCTATGTATAGAATTAAATACAATCATTTGTATTTTAAAAGTTCTATTCCAGATTTTTTACCCTTGAGAAATATTAATTTTAACTATCTCTGATTTTTTTAATGGGTGGAAGAAATAAAAGTTACCAATAAATTAGAAACAAAAATTAACTGAGGATGCCAAGATTTATAATCAACCCTAAACCATCTCAGGAGTCCAGTGGGAGCTCAACATGGTAGTAAACACCTGTAATCCCAACATTAATATGCTAAGGCTGGAGAACTGTAAGTTCAAGGCCACCCTGGACTATAGTAAGACCCTGCTCTTCTTCTTGAGGAAGCCTGACGGGAAAGGGAAGCCTCTGCTTGTCATCTCTGTAGATGTCTCCTCCAGCCTGAATATGAAACATCAGTTCTACTTATGTGTCATATGAATAAAAAGTTAATTCATTGACTATCTAGAATGCTGATTGCTCAAGTGCCTCAACCTTCCTACCTTAAAAAGTCCATAGACCCCAGCATTACAGGCTTCTGTCCTTAGCTATCATATGTGCATGGCTGGAACTTTTAGATGGTTTTGAACAATGTTTTAGTAGTTGTTTAACTAGCTGTCATGATGATGGTGGAAGCCATTGTTTAATTATTTTTGTGTTATCATAAATTCTTTCGGTTAAATCCCTGGGCCTTATAAATCTTTCTGTGCCATTTAATTCACAGAATTCAAAGGATATTGATTGGACTATACAAAACTATCCCCCTTCTTAAAACATTTTAAAATATTGGTTTTGTTGGTGAAATCCTTTCTATTTGAAGATGAAGCTGCCTATGTTTAATTATAAGGTTAAAACTAGTCACTCATGTAATACAACTTTAGAATGAAAGCCATGAAAACTAATTTCCCAGTAATTCAAGATCTTTGCTTGCATCACTTGAATACATAAAGGGGCCATGTTGGGCTGGCCAAATAGCTTAGTAGATTAAAGCAGTTATAAGCAGGCTCAGGGGCCAGGGGTTCAATCCCTGGGCCTGCTATGCCAGGCCTGCCCCTGGGTGTTGGTGGTGCGTGCCAGTAATCCCAGCTCTTGGGAGGTGGGTGGATCACTGTGATTCTGTTCTAGTAGTGAGACCCTGAGCACCCTGTAGACCCTTCCCTAAAAAAAATTAAATAAATAAATAACGGGGCCTTTTTTTTTTTTTTTTTTTTCATTATGGCTGGTTCAGCCTGCCCTGAGGTGGGGCTCACGCAGCATGTGGTGCGGGGGATGGAACTGCAGTCACTGTGGTTGCTGAAGCTTGCCTAAGCAGGTACTTTAGACTGCTGAGCCATCTCGCCATCCCAGGGCCGTGCTGAGCACAATGACATTTCTTAAAATCTCCTTTCCATCCCTAATATTTGTATTGTATGATACGACTCCTTTATCTCTTCGCGTCATAACATAGATCCTTCTCCCTGCCTCTTTTCCTCTCACAAATACTCTGCAAAGCTGTTTGCTGCCTAGAGGGGGCTGCAGGGTAAGAACACAGGCACAACCTACTTTTCTTTAGAAGAACAGAAGACAGAAAAGCAGTCTGGGAGAAGGAATAACTGACCATCTTTGTCCCATCACACAGTTAGCATTGAACTTCAATTTAGTTCCAGGGAAAGAGGCTGTGAAGCTGAGATTTCCTTGCAAGTGATTTACTGGGAACAGAGCTCAGAAACATGCAAAACTGTGAAGAAGGGAGGACCATGGCAAGGGGCAAGCAGAGCTGCCAGCCTGCAGAGCTCCCTGCAGTCCTACAGTGAAAGTATTCATTCAGAGTTGTCCTGAATCAAGCAAGGGGGCCAGGCCTTCATGCACGCCCCCTAGTGGGCCAGTTCCCCCTCAGCAGGATCCCCTAAGGGGTCACATAATCTTGGGCAAGGCAAGCTCCTCAGCGCAGAGTAAGAGAATCTGTGAGCTGACAGAGCTAATGTCCTCAGCACTGAGGAAAACAATACCTCAGCACAAAGAGAAGCCTCTACCACAGCACCGCATTACATTGTCTTCTCATAACTGATGACAGGAATTATCTGTCCCCATTCTACTGCCCGTGACCAGCATTCTTGACGATCTGACCGTTGGGGCATTCTTATTCTTGATTACTATTTTGGAAGACCTCACATGAAGTCTGTTTGTTCAAACTGGGCAGTGGTTGCCACTTCGATGGTAATTGTTCTCCCAAACAACTTTGAGTTCTTTATGGCCAAGTTTTTGCCTACGAGAATTCCCTTTAGCTCTCTGCACATCAGCTCTAATATTTTCTTGCCATTTACTCTCTATGCATTTTTAGGACAACAGAAGTTCATTTTCAGCTGTAAAACTGGGTGTAGTTATGTAAGTTTGATCTTAGTTATGGTAAGCAGCTGACACAAACGGCAAGCAACTCTAGGATTGAACTGCTTGATTCTATATGCCAAATCTCCTAGGCCTTGAGGAATTTTTATTTTTCAGCCCATTTTAGGCTTGGCTTGAATTTCCCAGCTATCTTGATGCCAATCTAGTTTCTGAGCCATAGATCTGTTTGATTCTATTTTCTTCTGTCCAACCTATTTAGCACGTAGTTTGACTGGGATTGCAAGTATGTATTTTTGTTTCAGTTGAATTGCTGAGCTTCCTTACCCCTAGTACACAGCATGATGCAGAATCTCAACTTCCTTTAGGCTGATACTCATTAGGTTGATTCTAAGTTTGCCTTTGTGTATGTTAACTTCTAGCACATAATAAGTATGAAAATAATGTAGTCTTAAGTCCATTACCAACGAATGCATGAAAGAATGACTTCTAGCCAGATTTCCTCATTGAATGCAACTGAAACATTACTTATGACCCTGATAGGACAACCCATGCTGTGTTGTTGCATCTTTTTGGGCTTATTGCTGAAGATATCTAGTCGGCGGCTACTGAACTAACTGGGTGTCATTGAGTATTTCCAGCCCTTGACTAGAAAACTAGGCAGCAAAGGGCACACGAACATTGCATGTTGGCAGGTTCTTTCCTCATTGTGGAACTGCATCTCGCCCGCCCCAGGGTTGTGGTCCATCACAAAGCTACACTGTGCAGCCAGAGATGAGAAAGCCAGGAGGGCTTGATCCTGGCAGAAAAACAAGTAGGTTTCAGTCAAAGCCAACTACCAAGTCAACCATGAAGCTGAGGCTCAGAGAAGTGGGAGGTCGGGAAGCAGAGAGTTTCTGAAAGTTAAGACAAGAAAAAGGACCAGGGAGAAGTACCTACAATTTATTGATGAGAGATGCCATAAATCCTGTTGGTGTCCTAGTGTCACTGGACCCCTTCAGGCATGGTTTTCTGGAACCAGTCATATTCTAAGCCCCTTTGGCAATCTACCTTTCATATAAGGAGCTACAAAGAACACCCTGTACTGTTCCAGGACATAAAGACTTTTTTTTTTTTTTGTCATCACAGAGAGCTTTGAAGAAGTGACTAATTAATCTTCACCATATCTGTCAGTTAAGTAATAGATTGAAAGAAAGTACACCCCCCCCAACTGAAATGAAGCCCTATTTGGAACGGAAGCTTTTTTGAGCTATAACTAGACAGCAG
>PVKN010032121.1:0-12334 GCA_004027915.1 Capromys pilorides
ATAATCTCAGCACTGGGGAGGGTGAGACAGGAGGATCATTGGGTGTTCTAGACCAGCCTGCTGGGCTACAAAGTGAGCTCAAGGCCAGCCTGAATTACATAGAAAGACCTTGTCTCAAAGAGAAAATAACAGCAACAACACCCTTGAATAACTTGTGAGTTGCTGACTTTTTCTCCACTCCCCCTACTGGAAAGGGAAGGAATAGGCAGGGAGGGAAGGGTGGGCAGTGGGCGGCTGGGGCTTCTTGAAGTTCTTTGCATCTTTTGATGCAGCAGCAGCCACGGATGAAGATGAGACAGAGTGTGTTAAAATATAGACTACAGGCTCTCTTAGTAAACAAGATCTTTTTGTTTTCAGCATCCAGTGCCATCCTAGCTCACTCTTCCCAGGTTTTTGACCAAAGAATTATCAAAATACTTATCTTTCCTGAACCTCCATTTTGTTCTCTCTAATGTGGGAAGAATGCAATCACCTACCTCATACATTTTTCATTTAAGATGATGCATCACACAAACTGGACTAGTAAGAGAAGCTGTCATGGAAGCTGTGAGTAAAAACCCTCTGTGCCCAATAAGCAACAAGCAAAGTGCCAAACCAAACTGGTAATAAGAGCACCAATGCCAGCCCATTGTCGCCGGAAGCATGGGCTCTGCAGGAGAGCACGTTTCTTCAGGTTGAGGGTGGAAGCTGCTCAAGGCCGTGTTTGATTAATGTCACATGTTAGAGGTAGGTAAAATGTGCCATGGGAGTTTATAGAAGGGTAAGGCTACAGAACGGGCTGGGGTGGTCCTGGAAAGCTTTCTACAGGAAAAGCCATTTGAACTGGGACTTAGCAACGGAAGACTCAAGTAGAGACCAGGAGACAATCAGGCACTGTTATCCATTTTGCAAAGATGCGTTGGGAATTGAAGATGAGAAGCGAACAGCGCCGTGAACAGGAGCTTATCCTTTTGGAAGTGAGTGAAACATGGATGCTTTGTTGCCACCTTTACTTGTAAAGAAGGATGAAAAGAATTCTAGCCCCTGAAGCAGGTGAGCAGCAGGAAACTTACAGGTCAAAGAAGACTCCAGAGTTCCTATTGTCAGACCCTGAGAAAATAGTGACGCAAATGGGAAGAATTAGCACTGAAAGAAATGTGAGAGGCTTGGTTTGGGTTTGCGGGGTTGGCCGGGCAGCCAAGCAGAGACATTGGACAAGACATTGGAAGCCAAAACCCAGGTCTTGGGCAAGACACCAACATTTTAGAGGAAAATGGAGCCATTTATCTAATGTTTCAATATGTTGCCCACATAATGACAATCATCTAGAATTTTCAAATCATGTTGATGTGGATCTAAATGTAGACATTTAATCTATATAGTGCTGGGTTTGTGTTTATGCATAGACAAAGATCTCTTGTTTTTTGTAGATTACGAATTTATGTTTTGGTCAAGGTCTACATAGTCCAAATCACTATTTATTTGTTTATTTATTTATATTGTGTTTTTGGGAGGGAGTGGCAAAAGGGTTAAGCCAAAAGCTTGTGCTTCTTTTAGCTCGTTGCTGTCCATTTCTTTGCTGTTTACACTCAAAAAATCTTATTTCACTACATTTTTGGAATTGCGATGTAAGTTTGGTGATTAAATCAGAGATAACACACTGGCAGGCATTAACATAATGTGAAAACAATGTCTTACAATTATTTCTTAACCTCCCTTACATATCTTTCCCCGCAGACCTCTATTAATGTAACATGGAAAACACAGCAGAGCTCAACGCTGCGGAAAGAAGAAGTGGTGATCGGAAACGCATACAGAAATGATCAAGGCCCGCAGAAGACAGTGGGGCAGAGTTTTGTGTTCTCACATTTCCCTATCTGGGAGCAGAAGTAAGGAGATGAGAGCTGGAAACGGCTCCTGGGATGTTTGGGTTAGAGCGAGGCTGGTAGGAGTTTTGTTCCCCTTCTCACATCTGCTACCATTGCCCAAATGGAGCATGCATTCTGGTGAAAAACGAAAACAGCTTGGCAAGCCCAAAATAGTAGTTCAGCTCCACATGGAGAGACTTAAGAATCAGACAGCGCCTGCTTAGAAGCAGAAGTGGAAATAATGCCGCACCACCTAAAAGGAGAGCGTCTTCAGAGTTTTCAAAACATTTTCCCTAGTAGTGTCTACTTTGAAAATCCCAGCCACTTAGTGAAAGTGGGCAAGGTCAGGGTGAATCAGCCTCACGTTATAGAAATGCAAGCATTTTAAGTGCATGATTCAAATAATAGAGACTATGAAGTAGCAGAGTGTAGTGGCTTCATGTTGGAGGAAACAGGAGTGAATTCAAATACAGCCTGTTCCAGTCCCTTACCAGCTCTTGGGAAGCAACTGGATGGCCCAGAGCTTCAGTTTTCTCATAGTAACTTGTGAAATTGACACAGGAAGTTTTTTATTCTTGATATCTATTGGTACTACTAATAGGAAGAAAAGAGTAGAATAGAATAGACCCAGAACTGTAATGTAAGCTTACTGGGGCTTAAAGTAGTGTGGGAGGCTCTGCCATTGCTACAGTCTGAACCTGATTCCTAATTCTTTGGTCTGCACAATCACCAGACTGACAAACCTGTCCCTCTCTAGGATGTCCGTGACAAGCCTTCAACCCCTGACTGAGAAGAAGTCCTAAGCGTGAACAAAATATTTTGCCTTTTTATCCAAGGGGAAATTGTTTAAATGAAACATTTTGGTGTTAGAAACCTCTAGTTTTCAAGGAAAAGAACAGCTGGGAATAAAAAAGAGGAGTTTCAAAAAATGGACAACAAAGGTAGACTTAGGTTTCTGGATGCTGTGGTACTTGGCATTCAGCTGGGCTCAGTCGATGACAAATCCTGGGAGAAGCTAGGGGGTGGGAAGAAGGAAGTCCTCAAGATATTTCTCCTGTTCGTTTTGGGCCCTTAGAAGCTCCAGCTTCCAGCGAGTGACTGCCACCCACAGTTCCTGGCCTCTGTGTCAGCACCATTGTCCCTTCAGGCTGGAATGACAATGATTTCCTGCTGTTGCTTCTCCAGGCCGCATCACAGCTCCGGCTGGCTTCTCAGGTCTCCCATCACCTGTCAGTGGCCAATTTCCATTTTGTAAATGATAGGAACAATTTATCTTTTCCAGGTCAGACCCAGATTAATATTCCTTCTTAGTGCTCAAGTCTTGGCCAGTTTCCTACAAACACTCATTAATGTTCATAGAGTGACAGAGAGCTTACTGCAGGTGTTGCGATCCAACCCAGAAGTCTACAGAAATGATTTCAGAACCATAATAAACTATAAGTACCGTTGGCTCTCCACAGGCATGAGTGTCTCATCCTGTGGATTTAACTTAGGATCAAAAATATTTACAGAACAATATTGCTGCTATAGTGAACATGTACAAACACTTTTTCTTGCATTATTCCCTGAATAATAAACTATAATGCCTATTCACATAGGATTTACATAGTACTAGGCATCAACTGTAATCTGGAGATTATTGCAAATATAAAGGTGGAGATATACAAGTTATATGAAACTATTACATCGTTATATATAAAGAGGTTGAACATCCATGGCTTTAGGTATTTGCAGAAAGTTTTGAGGATCAGTATCACGTGGATACAAAGAGACAGCTGTAAGTGTTCTGTGGAAGCCAAGTCATAAAGAGAAGAGTAGGAAAAGAGACCAAGAATGGGACATAGAAGCTGTGCCACTAGTGACACACTTCATAATTCTCTGACAGTTTTGAAATTACATTTCATAATTACATCATAAACTTTTGTCTGGAGAATCATCTTAAGAATCAAAGAATGCTTGAAATGATTTCCTCATGTCTAACACATGGGTATCTACTTTCATACAACTATTCTTGCTTGGAATAGTTGATTGCTTATGAAAGTTGTCAAGACAAAAACAAGAAGCCTGATGCAATTATAATTATTTGACTGCATGGCGAGATTTACTGACTCTTTTCTGACCTTTGGTAGTTCTCTGACTGTCCCCATTTTCTGCTCCTGTGACTCCCAGAAAGCAGGGTCCAGGCAGCCTCTGAGTGAGATCTCTGTGCCGTCTCATCCTGGAACAGTCTCATCTATCCAGATACCTGACTTCAGTTAGAAATTCCCACAGGAAGGCTGTGGAACACTGGGCAGAAGAGAGCCTCAAGGAATGAAAACAGAATGCCCAGCATATAAGCTCTTTTACTTATTAACTCTGAGGCTCAGCTGGCTATCTAAGTCTTTGAGTCAACCTCAAAGATGTGTCTGAAAAATGTGAATGTTACTTAAATGTAATAATTGTGAAAATTACGAATGGTGCTATTTATAAAGTGCCACTAGTGCAGAGTAGAGACAAGATAAATGGTAATTCTTCTCGCCATCACCACATTCATTCCATCCACTTGCTAAATATTCAGAATAAAATCAGACCCTGCCTAACCCACTATTACTGGTAGCCTACCTTCAGAGAGTCAGTGTTTCTATTGGCAGAATATCTCAAACTATGATCCATAGAATCGAAGTGTCCCTGTCATTGTAATTGGTATTCACACATAAATATGTCAAACATGAGGTTTTTCTCAAGTATTCTCTCTTGATCATGAGTTATTTTAGCAGAATATACACACATTTACCCCAAAACAATTTGTTAGAAAGTTGTGAGAAAACTCTGGTCTCCAAAACTAGAGATCAGACTGATTTAGGGTGTAACCACCACTTACAGCTTCACAACCTGTGGTGAGTTTATTACTATCTTTAGCATGATCCCCTAATTTGCTAAATAGGATCATCATACTGTCTGGTTCTAGTAAAATACTTTAGCTGAAGTATTTATCATAATGCCTGTCTTTTGTGCAGCAAATAGTAGTGATTAAGGTAATGATAATTATTGTTAATGTCAAGTACTAAAGACTGATAAGAATACCTGAGGACCTTGAGAAATAACTACAAGTAGCACCATGAATATCTACATATGGCCTTGGGGCAGGAGAGTGGTTGGTGAAGATGGCAGCCTCAGGAAAGACAGGAAAAGTCATCTCCAATGATGGAATCACCAGTTGGCCCCTGGCCATGCCTGTAGCTTGAGTTCTCAACAGTTTTCCACATAGTAGCCTTCCTACCTTTGGATCATCCCCCACTTGCTGCTTACCCTCCATCTTCAGCTCCTCCAGGGCAGAATTGCAAACCTGCTTTCTGGCATCCACACTTATCCTGTGTGCTGGCCCATAGGGCTCTGGAGTAGGTTGAAGGTCCCATGCTATTCCCTGGAAACTTAGGCCCAGAGCTTCCTCTGTAGCTTGGTTTTCTCTCATGTTAGTTACCTTTTCCATTCCTGAACACAATACCTGTCATTCATGACACGAAAGGGAAGAGGTTGAACTTGGCTCACATGTTAAGAGGGTTCAGTTCTTGGTCAGTTGGCACCAAGGCAGAGGCATCATGGTGGAAGGTAGCATTGAAACAAAGATTTTTCGTTCCTGGTGGACAAAGCAGAAGAAGGAAATAGTGCCAGAAAGAAAGGGGTTGGGGACCAAATGTAAACCCCAAGGTCACAGCTTCCTGACCCACTCTGACACATCTAGAAGTGTGCCACAACAATTGTAGAAGTGAATCCCAAAGCCAATCAAGTTGAACGCACCTTAATCACTGAATCCCATATGGAACCCAGGCCTGGAGTAGGCCAGGCAGGTACCAAAATAGGGACCAGGAATTAAAGTCCTATAACTCCTCTAAGTTGATTCAAAATTGTATCTGAAGGGATTTATTCTATAGTAGTATAGTAAAAGTATTGTTAGGCTCTAATCAGAGTCCTTGCTTCTGTTTCTCGATCAATTTCAAATGTGAAAATGAGAAGTTATGGGATTAATTGGGATCAACAGATCTGCAATACTATATTTTCCTCCAACCAAAAGACTATTTAGTCTGAAATCTGTTTTCATCATGGGTAACGATTATTCCTGAAAGATCAGAGTCTGACATAATTTGGGCTGCGTGCTGCTCTGTAACAAGACTTTCTATCATTTTTACCCACATAAAGCCAGTTCTTTGTAATCCTAAAGAATTCCCCGCAGGCTTTACACCACCTCTGACACTGTACGTTCTTCCCCAGATACAATTCAACTCATTTATTTGCAAGGTCAGGATAGTGTCTGGGTGTCTCAAGGCCATGGGTGTTGTCTCCGGGTCCTTTGATGTTTGAATGTGTGGATTTGGAAACTGTTAGTTTGCATAGTACGGCATTAGCCTCTGGCCAAAATTGCACAGGCCATTCTGTGTAACTGGTTGTTTGGTTCCTTCCTGAGAAGCTAATTCTGTTTATTTTGCACTGATGCAGATTTGCCCAGCCTTATCTCCCCTTTCTTCTTCGCTATAATGAGGACAGGCCAGCAGGAGAACATAAACCTGGGAAGAAAAACTTAAGAAGACAACATGTAGACGCTAACAAAGAATTCTCAAGAGTGAGCCAAAGAAAGACCCAGAAAATGGCTTAAATTCATCCTGATGTTGATGCTGTTTTTGTCACCTTGTCAGGGTCAGGTTATTTTGACTTCTCTTGATGGGATAAAGTGTTTAATTGGGAGGCAGGAGTGTGGAGGTTTGGCTGTGGAGATCAGGTGAAGGAGGCTGCGTTGGTGGAGAGCAGAGTCAATGTCAAATTAGGGAAAGGCAATGTGGAGCATAGCTGGTCCCATTGAATTATGGGGGGAAAGGCTTGAATTATTTAGTGGACCTCAGTGCGTTTTCACAGTGACAAGTTGTCTAGATTGGAGGGAGGTTTGTGGGCTGTACTTATGTCTTTTGTTTCACCGACCAAAAAGGTTGAGAGTGTGCTTGTAGTCCCAGAGGTAAACTGAAAAATTAAAAATAATCGAGGCTTCTGGGAGGCCAGTGAATTTGAGTAATAAAGTACTTTAGCAACATGGAGGGACAAATGGGAATGGAGGCAATGGCTTTCTAGAAATGCAGACAGACCAAACTGTCTCCTATTGAAGTGGTTTCCAGGTAAATAGGTAGGAAGAGGTAAATCCTATAAACTAGGGCTGATACAGAAGTCATGGAATATGGGATATGTTCCAGCTTAGGCGTATGATACTTTCTTGGGTTCTGTCAGAGTAATTAGGGGCAGGAAACAAAGCCAAGGTAAAGCATAAGTCTGTGCCCCATCCCACATTTGTGCAGAAGAGCTGACACATACCAACATAACCACTGCTTTCTGAGTGGTGGGCTGACATTTGGGATGGAGCCCACTCTTATTGCTCACAGAGTGCAGATAAACATGGGGCAACACTGACAGAATTGTGGTTGCAAAGAAAGTATGATAATAATGCCATCAATATAATACAGCAGAAAAAGCAGTATCAACCAATGGCCTGGAAACTTAGGAATTTAAGGAGCACCCAGGCCCAATGAGGTGGAACTGCTCAAAGTGTTTAGTTTGATGGAAGTCAGTCAGCCACCAGGGTGAGATGGCCCAGAATAGCACATAAAATGAGAGAAAGAAATGGATAAGAGCAGAAAGCACAGTTATTTTGAGACCACAAAAATTAAAAACTGAAGCAACAGTCCATTGAGTAGCGACGTGTCTGTGCATTATAGTTAGATGTGCTGGATTGACACCCAGCCCAGCAGAGGGGCAAGGCTGGAGGTCATAAGGGGGCTGGAGCAAAAGCACGTTCCTACAGACCATGTGGGAAATGAATAATGTTAGATAGGTGGCTTTTGCGACAACGAGAAATCACAGCAGAAGGTGACTAACAGTAACAACATGCATTATTTATGGAGCACTTGCTCATCATGGACCTGGCCTTTGTTTCATATACCTGCTAATCTTCCAGCAACTACAGACGGCAGTAATCTTAACACCACTTCAAAGAGGCAGGTTTCTTTCCCATGCACAGTGCCAGTGCTGCAGTTTGAACCTGTATTTACTTGGCCTGAAGCCCCGGGTTTGCACTGTGAACCAACTGATCTCTTTGCAAGCCAGTCTGTCAGTATCATGGAAGATGATGATGGTGAGAGCTGGCTTCTGGAGAGCATGTGGTTGGAGGCTTGCTTATAGCAATACAATCAGGAATGCACGTTTCATAGATAAAGCAATACCTGTCAGGCCTTTGCCTCCTCCTGGCTGTGACTTATTCAGACATGTGACTTTCAGAACCAGATCACTAGGTAACTCCTTATTAGAAAGTTAATATCAACTGCTTTGTTCCAGCTCTTGCATTTCCTGGTTATCTTAAGACTCAGCTGCCTTCTGTCTGACTTTGGTCCCGGCCACCTTATATCTACTGAGCTGCATCCACTCCTGGGTGCTCAGCTATCTGGCCTGACAAGTATTCTATATTTTATTATAATATTTCCAGTGAGTCTCAAAAGCTGCCCAAAGTGGAGCTGAATCCTGTCCAGACTTGCCAAACTCATGCTGGGAGATTTTCAGTGAACATCGGGATGGCCTGAACCATACGGCTCCCATCCCCCTAACTGGCTGCCTTCTGTTTCCCAGAACACTGTGTCTGTCTCCCTTTGGCAGTTGCATGGGATGGTAGAAACACAGCAACCTGGGCTCCAAAAGACAGCACAGCCTCTTGCTCTCTGTGAAATACACAGAAATTATGAGTCTCAGTTTCCTCACCTATGGAGTGGGGATAAAATTAGCATTTGTCACTGGACTGTTTGGGTATCTATTACTCTTTGGAAGCTGCCCTTTGTACATTGTTGTGCACAGCCTCACAACAACCCTAAATTTTTGTTTCTGTTTTTCCTCTTGACTGAAATAATCTTCTTTCGTCTGAGTACTTTTTGTGATTAAAGCGGAAATTTGCTGTGTTTTTTGGTGTCCGCGCACCCAGCTCCCCTTGTAGGGATCACCACCTATGGTTCAGTTATTTTCTTTGGATTTTCTACTTCTCAGTACCTGGTTCCATTGCTTTCTCACCAGCCAGGATGCTGAGATACCAAGGAGCCTCACAAGTAATTTGTGTTGCATGGTTTCTGGATTATGGAGCAAGATGAAGACACTTCCAAGATGTGAACAGGAAGGACTGACTTTCATCGACACCAGGATATGGAACGGAGTGCACTGGCAGTGCCAGTTTGCTGTACACACAGAAGGAGAACTATGGCTGTCACTTGACTTGGAACATTGCAGTAATGGAACCAACGGCAAGACAACTGTGCCATTGGAACAGGTTGGTTTTGTGATTAGTGGTGAGGCTCCTAGCTCTGCCTGTAAACTTAGAAAATGTTCCTTGCTTGTCACTAGGTGTATTAGTTAGTGTTTTACTCAGAGGAACAGATATAATATAAGGAACAGATATTATCCCGAGATACACAATGTATAAGGAATTACAAGATTAGCTTACAGCAGTCAGCCACAAAGTCAGATGAGGAAGAGTGTAGAGGGTGTCTGCACGCCCCAGACTGAAGAATTCTTTCACAAGCTCTGAAGCCCACTGCAGTGTCCCATGCAAGTCTCTATTCATCAGCCAATGGGTCGGTGACAGAAGACTGAAGAGTCTGCAATGGAAGCTGAAAGATTCAGGCCAGAGGGTGAGGAGTCTGCGTTGCAAGCCAGACAATGAAGTCCCAGCCACAAGCAGAGATTGAAGCTCCTTTGAGGAAGTGGAAGTTCGACCCCTTCCTCAGCCCATTTGTATGGTCTCTTTGTGCTGAGTCTCTCTGGGGTGGACACACTGCATTCTAGGGAAGGCCCTCTGTCCCCACCAGCAGGGAACCAAGTTGACACAATGTATCAACCACTACACTATGTATAAAAGACCGGACCTAACACAAGCAAATCCCACTGCTATGAATTCACTTCTACTTTATAAATGCTCAGAGTATACCTACTTTTTGCTAGGTAATATACCATATACTTGAGTGTAAGACAAATAAGAAGTGGCCTTGTCCTCGGGGAGTTTAGATTCTATTGTGTCAGCCAGTCTTCTTCACAGCCCTGTAGAAAATATTGCAGACTTTGTGGGACAAGGGGCCACATATGGCATCTGTTTGAAGTAGTCAGTTTTGTAGCTATGCATAATATACAATGACAGAACATGGTAGTGTTTATGATTGTGCCATTAGACACTGGCTGAATTGAGCTATAGTTTTCTAACCACTGCTCTAGTGGGAGAAATAAATATGTCAGTAAATAATTATATACAATAACAGATTGACAGTTTTCTCTATAGGGATAAAAACTACCCCCATTTGAGGATTGCTCTATTAGGGCCAAGAATAAGCATGATAAGAGGAGAAGGTAGCTAAAGTCATATTGAAAATGAAGACCCTTAATTAGAGTATTGAAAGATAAATAGGAGTCAGTTATGTAGAAAAAACAAATGTAAGGAGGGAAGGAATTTGTTTTTAAATTATTTATTTGGTTCAGGGTATTACTACACAGCTTGGACCTATAGTAATCCTCCTGTTACAGCCTCCTAAGTATTGGGATTATAGGCAAGTGCCACCATGCCCTGTTTCCATGGCTGGCTCCGTAGGCCCAGGGACAGGGCTGGCATGGCATGGGTTACCAAGGATCAAACCCAGGCTCTTGCACTTGCCAGACAGGTGCTTAGACTGTGAAGCTGTGTCCCCAGCTCAAGGATAGAAAATTTTAAGAGGAAGGCAGGTGTATACCAAAATTAGCAGAAATAATATAATTGGGGAAGAAAGCATAAGTCACCAAATATTGATGTGTGTGTGTGTGTGTGTGTATGTGTGTGTGAAGCTTGTACAAGAATGAGAGAGATGAAGACAGAAAACTGCAGTGATAGTAGATAATTGAGGTCCTCGGGTGTTGGGCTGAGGAACTTAGATATTGTTCAATAAATAATGAAGACCATACATCACCATACTTTGAAGGAGAGTAGATGGTTTGTGAAGAGGAACTTACGTAGTGAGACACAGGCATACTTGTGATGAGCAGAACTGCTACCTCTGCTACCCTAGATTGAACCATAGCAGTCATGACAAGCTTATGCAGCCCCAACCAGTCCCCACGTGTGAGCCAATACATGAATTCAAGTAAGATTATAAGTATGAATCAAAATGTGCTCACAAGCAGCTGCTGTGTGATATGCTGACAGACGTGATAATTCTGTGCTGCCGAGAAGATATTCTGGTCCTTGATAAAGCTAACAAAGCAGTGGGGTCTATTGATGCTGCTGTGCCGCGGAGCAACAGACTCCCCAGAACGTATGCAGTGAAGACAAACTCAATGTTTGTGTCTGCGAGTGAGCGATGGTGGACACATTCCACCCTGACACGTGGGTGGGAATCCAAATGCGAGGCTCCTTCCAGCGGCGGGAGGCACCAGGATGTCATGCGGGTCCTGGTGGGAGAGAGAGGGAGACTTATGGGGGTTTGAAACCCTGCTGTTTGGAGGGAAGCTCAGGAAATGTAAGCCCATTGCTTCATCAGAAGGCCAATAGAAGCTCGGGCGGGTAAGGTAGCCTGGCCAGGTCAGCGGCTGAGGCGGGGCTGCAAAGCAATCTGCTCAGCTGGGCACATTTTATTTCTCCTTTAAAGCCTTTTCTGGGGATTTGTTTGCAATACCTGACAGCTGTCTTCATACTAGGGGACTGGCATAGACCCGCGCTGCATCTCCATTGCTTTTCCATCCCCTTTCCCTCCCGCGCTCTCTTCTCCTTGTCCCCATACCCCTTCTCATGCTCACGCATCCGTTTTCTTTCATTTCTCTTTTTACTTTGCTCTTTGAATCACTTATATTTTGGATTTCTCATATAAGAGAAACCACATATTTAAACTTTGGTGTCTACTTTATTTCAATTAGGATTATGATCTTAAGACGCACCCATTTCCTGCAAATGATTCCAATTTGTTCTTGTTTGTTGCTCAGTAAGGTGTGTGTGTGTGTGTGTGTGTGTGTGTCTGTCTGTCTGTCTGTCTGTCTGTGTTCATATTTGTATTTATGTCACATTTTCTTCATCCATTCATCTGTTGTTCAGCATACAGGCTACTTCCACAATGTGGGTATTATGAATTATGAACTATAAATTTACCCTTGAAGCATCTTAAGAAAAATTTAGAACTTACTTAGAAGACATTACGCAATGAAACCCTACATATTCAGCGGCAATTGTTAAGATTATGTCCATTCTTCTAGAATTTATCTAAAAAAATTAAACAGAACATCATTTCACCTACAAGTGCTACAGACTAGATAAAATTACAAAATCTCAAGATATTTTTAAAATAGCCTGTTTATGACATTTCCCTCTGTCCTTAAAGACAGGGACAAATGAAAGTGTGCCCATTTTTAAAAACCAAGTATAGTTATCTCTTATTTTAAAAATGAAACTATGATTTCTTTTAGTTGAATTTGACATAATT
>PVKN010032122.1:0-12333 GCA_004027915.1 Capromys pilorides
TAACTTCACTTTCTGCATTTAGTACAGTGTAGTACAGCACACTATGCAGCCTGAAAGGCATGCGGTACAAGACAACAAACCCAGTCCTTGCACTTGCCAGGCAAGCACTTAGAACACTGAGCTATCTCCACAGCCTCTAGCTTCCTTTTCTTTAAAACAGCTTAAGACATAATTCATGTTATATAACTAATTCATTCCCTTTAAAACACACAATTAAATAGGTACTCAGTATATTGAGGATTGTACATCTATCCAATAAATTTTAGATTTTCATTCATTCAAAATGAATCCCATTTCCTTTGTCTATCACTTTTTCATCAATCCCTCCAGCTTAGCCCCATTTTTCACAATCAAAAATATCTTAAACAAGTCTGTTCCCACATTATTGTGTATCTATCTCACAGTGTATTAAGCAGCCAATAAAATTATGACTTCAGGGCTGAGGAGACAGCTCAGTAGAATAAGTGCTTGTCTGGCAAGTGCAAGGGCCTCAGTTCAATCCCTGGTTTGACAAAAAATAAATAAAATTATGACTTCAAACCAGGCATGGTGGCATATGTCTAGAATCCCAGCACTTGGGAGGCTGAAACCTGAGGACTGCTATGAGTTAGAGACCATCCTGGGCTACAAAATAAGTTCAAGGCCAGCTTGAACTTCATAGTGAAGCCTTGTCTCAAAAGATAAAATAAAAAAAATTAAAAAGAAATAAAATAAAGTTCTTTCAGGTCCTCCTTTCCAAGATCACAAAAAGAAAAAAAAAGAAGGAACAACAGTCGTGCCTAAAAGGGCCATGGTCACATACAGCCTATTCACTGCATGAACTGTGCCCGGTATATACCCAAGGATAAAGCCATTAAGAAGTTTCTCATTCAGAACATAGTAGAGGCCACTGCCATCAGGGATATTTCCAAAGCAAGAGTCTTCGATGGTTATGTGCTTCCCAAACTGTATGTGAAGCTGCACTACTGTGTGAGTTGTATCATTCACAGCAAAACGATCAGAAATCCATCTCATGAAACCTACAAGGACCAAACACCTCCACCTTGATTTAGACTTGCTGGTGCTTGGGCTGGTGAAATGGCTCAGCGGTCTAAAGTGCCTTCTTAGGCAAACTTAGGCAACCTCAGGGACTGCAGTTCAATCCCCAGCACCACATGCTGCGCCAGCCCCACCCCCAGAGCAGGTTGAGCTGGCAATTACATATATATATCTCAGACCTGTTGGTGCTGCTGCCCCATGACCTCAACCAAAGCCCATGTGAGGGGAGCTAGGTCTTAATGGACTGGAAAAAACTCTTGAGAAAGAAATAATAGATTCAATGTTATACAACAGAAAGACAGAAAAAAAATTATGGGCTGGGGAAACAGCGTGGCGGTCTAAGCGCCTGTCTGCCAAGCGCAAGGACCTGGTTCAGTCACCAGTACCACATGCCATGCTGGCCCCAGAATCCTGAGCATACCGAAACCAAGCATAGGGGCAGTGCTGAGTAGGCTGAGACAGGAAGATCACTATGAGTTTGGGCTGCATAGTGAGACCCTGTACCATGTAAAGAATTTTAAAAAAAAATTTAAAGAAATAAAATTATGATTTCAGGTAGATTTCATTAAGAGAAAAGGAGCCAGGCGTGGTGGTGCATGTCAGTAATTCCAGTACTTGAGAGACTTACGGCAGGAAGATCACCAAGAGCTGGAAGTCAGTTTGGACTACACAGGGAGAGACTTTGTCTCAAAACACCAAAATTAAATAAATGGAGAAAGGCCATTGTGTTCTCACTTGCATGATGGCCTGCCCTCACATTGTAGGGTATACTTCTTTTCCTTTTACTTGACCCAAACTCCCTCTGTAGAACTTTTTTTTTTAATAAAACTTTTTACCGTTTACATTTGTTTTAACCAACTCTCTATTTTTAGGACACAAATAACCTAGAAAGCATCTCCAGAAGGCAACCCAGGAACATATTTTGGCTTAGCCATCCAGAAAAACAGCCTGTAAGACAAGCTGTAGTGGCTGACTAATCGTAACAACTTAGACGTTTAGGAACTTAACTAAATCAGCTCATCAATTCTACACCCTAGGGTACCAAAGAGGATGGTTCATCACTTAGAGAATATAAAAGGGAAATAAGGAAGAAAAAAAGGCTTCCATTCTTTGGAGGAGCTCCAATTTTCACATTTAACCTAGACTTCGTCTCCTAGCTTCTAGTGCAGACTCTTTGACTTCCACCTTGGATCCTTCAGCCTTCAACAAGTGTAGATTCATCGGCCTCCTGATATGGACTTTCATGAATACTGCAGTGAACTCCAGACCTTGGACTTAATCCTTCAGTGTCCAGTGTGCAGACACGCTCTGTATACTTCCTTATCAAACTCTGCAACTGATCATCATTAAGGCAATCTTGTAATTTCTAATACATTTATATACCCTGTGTTATTCTCCACTAAACGTCTGATACAGAAACTGGTTCTGGGAAAGTAGGGTTATTACTGTGATATTGCCTTGGCCATGGGACTTAAGATTAAGAGTATTTGGAATTAATATGGAAACATTTTAAGAGACTAGTCAAAGAGACTGCCCTTGTATGCTATAAAAACTCTGGTCAGAGCCTGGAGACTCAGAGTATTGATAGAAATGCTGCCAGTAACAATAAAACTCAGTAGGCTTCAACTGAGAGGAATTGCATTGGCTGCTAGATCCAGGTAGCATAATGTGCTTTGGCAGAAATTTGGCCTGCATTTTGATTGTGCTTAGAGATAGTGCCTGATTGGGAAAACAAATTCAATGTAGGCTACTTTTGGAAAGGTGATACAGTTACTTTTGAGAGCTTTTAGCCAGATCTATGTTTGAAATTAAGAATGAAGAGCCAGTAAGGTGATATGAAATATTTGGCCAGAGGGGAGGCTTTAATGGAGCTCTGGGTTGCAAGGATGAAACAGAAGAGAACATTGTTGTTACAAACAGGACAATGAAAAAAATAAAAGGCTTTCACCTGAAAATAAGAGTGTGTTTAAATTGCAGAAAAGGGGCTGGGAAGATAGCTCAGGGGTCTAAGCATCTGTCTCACAAGGACCCAGCTTCAATCCCCAGTACCACATATCATGCCAGCCCTAGAACCCCAGATGAACTATGCTGGCACAAAACCAGGCATGGTGACACACACCTGTAATCCCAGCACTGGGGAGGCTGAGACAGGAGGATTATGAGTCTGAACTGCATAGTGAGACCCTGTATCCAATAAGTAAATTGTAAGAAATCCCTGTTTTTTAGTCTTGCCTGTAATTCCAGCACTCGGGAGGCTGAGGCAGAAGGACAGTGCAAGTTCGAAACCAGCCTGGGCTACAAAGTGAGCTCAAGACCAGCATGAACTACATAGTGAAACCCCATTTCAGGGCTGGCCAGATAGCTCAGTGGACTACAGAGCCTGCTTAGGCATGTGCAATAACCAGCACTCAATCCCCAATGTGCTGGCCCTGCCCCCAGAGTGCGCTGAGACTAGCAACTGAGACTGACTGTGGTAGCGTGCATCTGTAATTCCAGAGCTTGGGAGGCTGAAAACAGGAGAATCACTACAAGTCCAATCTGTAGTGAGACCCTGTAGATCCTACACTAAATGCATTAAAAAAAGAAAAAAGAAAAGAAACTTTGTTAAAAACGAAACAAAAAGTTAATGGGAAGTAAAGACTGATTGTAATAGTTCTTCCAATGTTTTTAAATGTCATTTTTAAATATATATTTGTACTCAGGTTATTCAAAATATTGCGTATTAACCTTAATTTTGGTCACCCTTTTGAGTATTTTGCTTTTGGTATGTGAATAAGTGCAAAAGAAAAAACAATTGTGTATATGTAATTGTTACAATAACATAAATGTGAATATACCAAGACATTTTAACTTTTCATAAATCTTCCACCAGAGACTACAGATTAAGGAAGTGTATACAGCTATTAAGTGGACCAGAGATGGATTATGGTGGATTGACAACTGGTAGTCAACTGGTTCAGCTGAACTGAACCAGCATGGTACTGGGTGTGGGAGGCTCACCTGAGGATTGTTGCCAGCAGCTTAAGAAACAGAACTAGAGAAAGAGGAAGGCTGTTGCTGTTGGGAAGCTGTGTAGAGGCTGTAGGTTCAGTTGGAGAAGCTTGTCATGCTGGCTTTCCTGATAAACTTGGTTGTTCTCATCAGACAAGAAACTCAGGATCTCACTGCTGAGAATGGCTGTGGTGGGAGATCTGGCCCTTCACTTTGAGCATTGCTTCCTGGCTCTGGAGGGGAAGATGCTGCACAGCTCAGTATCCTGGAGAAGATTGTTACGTTGGCTTCCCAGATGGGAACTCGGCTTTTCTCATCATCCAAAAAGCTCAGGACCTCACTGTTTCTGAGGACAGCTGTGATACTATTGGGGGAAGTTCTGGTCCTTACTTTGAGCATCACATCCTGGCTCCAGTTCAGATCCCTCAGCCTGCTGGCACAGATCCTTCATCCCACTGGCACAGACTCTCTAGCTTCTACCACTGACCTTTGGACCTTCCCAGAGCAGATCCATGAAACAGGCCTTTATGAGACATTGTCATGGCTTCTAAGTCTTCAGTTGGACCCATACAGGACATTAACATGGAATCCAGGCTCTCAGTTGAATTTTTTAGTTTTTGAACAGATTTCCTGCACTCTCTTTGAATACTATTCTTTGGATAACTACTATAAAAATAATCTTATAACTAAATGTTCTGTGTTGCATTATTTCCCCTTGTAAATCCACAACAAAATTGGTAGGAGTGGGGTCATTGTTATGACTACACCTGACTATGTGGTTCAAGAGTCCCTGAAATCACTTGTGGGAAGAGTTTGGAAAGGTTCAGAGATGTTCTCTGAAATAGTAGCACTGCAATGCCTTAGGCTGTTCTGTATGGGATATTCTGGTCAGAGCTCAAAAGACTTGAAGGCTGATAGAAATCCTGCCAGTAAAGGTAAGGCACAGAAGATGTCTGCTGGGAAGAAAGACTACATTGTTGTTAGACTCCAGATGACATGTTATGGCTTGGTAGAAAGTTTGTTTGTATTTTGCTCATGTGCAGAGACTTTGCCTAGACTGAGATTAAGAGTAACAAACTGAGGGCCAGTGAGATAGCTCAGCAGTCTAAAGCACTTGCTTAGGCAAGCTTAGGCAGGTGCAGAGAACCACGGTTCAGTCACATTGCTGCTCCAGCCCCATCTTCAGGGAGGGATGAGCCAGCCAAACAAAACAATATAAAGGGTAGCAAACTAGCTGAGTGTGGTGGTGCATGTCTGTAATCCCAGCACTTGGGAAGTGAGGCAGGAGGATTGGTGCAAGTTTGACACCAGCCTGGGCTACAAAATGAGTTCAAGGCCAGCCTGAACTGCATAGCGAGACCTTGTCTCAAAAAGACAAAAAAATAATTAATTAATTAATTAACTTAATTAAATAAAGGGTAACAAACTGATTAATCTGGCAAAAGAAATTTAAAGATAGTCAAATGTTGAGAGAGTGACATGTCTACTGTTGAGGGCTTTTAGTTAGATTTACGCTGAGAATCAAGAGCAAAGAACCCAGCAGGATGATTCACAACATGAGTTTGGCCAGAAAGGCAATTACAGTAAAGCTATGGACTACAAAGACAGAGCTATGAGAGGCTGGGGTGATAGCTCAGTAGAATAAGTACCTTCCTGGCAAGTATGAAATTCAAGTGCAGTGGAGACCCCAGATGTCTGGAAAAGCGAGGCATGTGGATTGTCTGAGGAAAGCAGCAAGGAGGGAGCACGGCAGATCCAAGAGGAGCCACAACCACCAGAGTGCCATACTGATGAAACCACCCAAGTCCTTTGGGGCTCAGAACTTGCCACAGATTGCCTCAGATTCTTGCATATTGAACTACAGGACTTAATGTTTCCCCTGCTAGAATTTGTACTTGCTTTGGTCCCAGTTCTTTGTATCCTCATTTGTAACTTTTGGAATGGGAAGATCTATCTGTGTCATTGAATGTTGAAAGTGTTTAATTTTCTTTTCATTTGTACAAGGGCTCACAAATAAAACAGTTTGCCTTAGATCTCAGAGGAGACTTGGGACTTGGACTTTTCACCAATGCTAAAACTGTTAGGATTTCAGCAACTCTTCAGAGATAAACTAAAATGCCTTTCGCATAAAAGGGTTGTACATAAATATTTGGAAGTCCAGGGGCAGAATGCTATGGTTTTTGTGTAGATGTCCCTCAAAGTCTCATGCAGTCATGAGGTGGGCTTCTACAGTTTCTGATTGATTCATAGTCCAAGCTGGTATTATGGTGCCATACCCTGGGGTGGGTAGCCTGCATACAATATAAGGGAAGGAGAGGCTTATTCTCTGCTGCTGCACCTTTCTTCTTACTCTTGTTGCTTTTGCTATTTTCAGTGCCATGAACCATTGCCCTGTGCCACCTTGCCCTGGAGCCAGCTGATTATACACTGAAACCTCAACAAACTGTGAACTAATAAACCTTTCCTTCCTTAATTTTAGGCATCAGTTATTTTGTCTCAGCAATGAAAGAAAAGTAACCAAGACACAAACCAAAGGAAATACCATGAACCACAACCCACAGATTCTATTGACTTGACTTCACCACTAGGCCAACTAAGGTTTCTGAGAATCTCTTGAAGACCTGAGACTCCTCTTCAAAAAGCAAGACTTCAGTATTGCTCCAGGTTTTTTTTTTTTCTTTGATCCAGACAGTAAGCCACAACACCTAGTGGTGGTTGGAGAGCACCAATGGTAGGTGATCCTGGTAGGTAGGGCCTATAACCCCACAGGAATCTCATAAAGAATTAGGGGGTTATGTGTCTCTCAGGAGGAAATAAAACAGGAGATTAGGGCACAGCAAAGCTGGCTGGGGATGTAGTTATGGCACATCACATTACATAAATCCCAGGGCACACACGCAAAACAATTCTGAAAGCCCTACACATGCACATCCAAACATCAACAAGTTTTCAACAGGATGGCCGAGATCTGATGACAGCTTGAGGGGTGGATGATACAAAACAGACAGTTGCTACTTAATTTTAGCCATTGTGCTTTCTCTTGAATGGTGGCCCACCCTCACACTGTAAGGTGCACTTCTCTTTCTACTTTTACTTGATCCAAACATGTTCTGCAGAATCTTCTTTTCCTACCTTTACTATAACGTTACTACCACTAAAAGACAAATAAGAAAATGTTTAACATTCAAAATTATATATATGAAATTAATCAAGTTAAAATATACACATACATAAGAAACACCTTGGAGACATGTTTCTACACTTAAGTAGTAGACACTGTTTAAAAAAAAAATTTTTTTTTTTTTTTGATCCAGGCATGGAGGTGCACACATAAAATCTGAGTTTTCAGGAGACTGAGGCAGGAAAATCACTGTGATTTCAGGCCAGACTGAGCTAGATAGGAGACCTTATCTCAAAACACACCCCCAAAAAAGTATTTTTAAAAAAATGCAGAGATGTTATGAAAACACATCAATTCACATGCTGTATTAACATAAAACCTGGGCCATGATTGTGCTGACACAATACTATAAATGCAGCCAATGGGGACACTGAGTGAGGAGGATACAAGTTCAGAGCATGAGTAACTTAGTGAGACTCTGTTTTGAAACTTTAAATGGGGGGGGGGGGGGGACAGAATGGTTCCTGATCTAGACTACACTCTAGCTGCTAGCTAATCATGAGTAATTTTTAAATTAAAGGACTGATATTAAGTAAAGTAATTACTGCTTCTAATTTTTTCCTCTTGATGTACAGCATCACCAGTTCTCTAACTATTCAGAGCTGGGGATACAGCTTAGTTGTACAGCATGCATAATGTCCTGGCTTCAATCACTGGTACTCCAAACAATAAGTAAAAATAAAAGTGTATCTTGTCATTTTTATTTGTACTAGCACATGTTTATACTACATAATGAGTACATTCCTTATTGGTTTGGAACATGTACATACACATCTTAATTCTTTTTTTTAAAGAAACCTGCTTGATTTATTCAGATTTAATATACAATGATGCAACTGTGATCCAAAGCATGCAAAATTAAACCCTTCAACTGTAGCTGAGAGGAGAGAGCAGGACTGGTATACCTGGGGACCGTGGAAAGTTGGGAATGATGGACAGGTGGCCCTCATCAGGGCAGCTGCTGCCTGAGGTGGCCTGAGGAGCAGGGCCCAGGGTAGCCTCAGGCCAGGGGAAGGGGACCAACACCTCCCCCATGGTCTAGTTCAGGAGCCCAGAGTGCCACATGGCTAAGGGCAGCAACCTGGGAAAGGGCCAGAGGCAAGACCAGGAGAGCACCATTTCCTAGAGAAGAGTGGAAGGGAGGGAGGTTCTCTACAGGAGAAGCCAGGAGGGACCAGCTGCCCCTTCCCCTCCCTTCTTAACCTGCCCTTTCCCTCCATCTCTTGGTTGAGCAGCTTTAGAGTTTTATTTTGTTTTATTTGTTTTTGTGCAGGATCTCATTACTGCAGCTCAGACTCATGGTGATCCTCCTGTTTTCTGCCTCCCTAGTGCTGAGATTACATGCATGCAGCACCACGCTCAGACTTTGACCAGCTTTGGGATGAAGGTGTTGATCAACAGTAGAGTGCTTGCACTCTAGGCCCTGAGTTCAATTCCAGCACTTTAATTGTGAGCCCTGTACAAAAGAAAAGTTACACACATGCAACATTCAAAGGCACAAGATAAACATTATCATTCCAAAAGTTGCAAACAAAAGGCTAGTACAAAGCACTGGGACCAATAAAAGTCCAAAATCCAGCAGGGCAAGCATTAAATCGTATAGTTCCAACTGGAACATCCAAAGCAGTCTTCCCTGAGTTGTGTGCTCCAAAGGCCTTACATAGCTCCGCCTCTATGGCATTCATTGTGGTAGCTCCCATGGCTTCTCTCTTTGACTAGCTTTGCTCCCTCTTTGCAGTTTCCCTTAGATCATCCACATTTCTAGCTTTTATAAACTTCTGGGGTTTTCACTGAATTGGCTTCTCACTCTGCTTCACACACTGCCCGCTCAGGGGCACACTGCCCGGCCTTCCAGGCCTTCTTCTGAAATTGAGGTGGAAGCCTTCTTAACCGCACAACTCCTGCATTCTGAATGTGCCTAAAACCAACACCATGTGGATGATACCAAGGTCTGCTGCCAGCTGGAGCAATAGCCAGGCTTTCTTCTCTCTTGGCTACAGGGGTTGAGTGCCTGGACTGACGAACACTCTGACCCTGATTCCAAGGAACAAATTCTCCATGCCAGCACCATTTTGGAACCTGGTATAGCCGCTGTCGCCATTCTGGAACACTGGGCTCAGCAGCTTTCACCTCAAAGCAAAATCCCTGACCTTTGCAGTTCTGAGGCTGCAAAGGGTGGAGATCTGTCACCTCCTGTGATGCCCTCAGGCCATCTTTTCAATTCTCTTGTTCTTTCCCAGCAAAGGAAATCCTTTCAGCTCTATCTTTGCAGTCCGCAGCTTTATTAGAGCTTCTTTTCTGGCCAAACTCACATTTTAAACCATCCTGCTTGACTCTTTGGTCTTGATTTTTCAACATAAATCTGGCTAAAAGCCCCCAATAATAGCCATGCCACTGCCCCAATATTTGGCTGCCTTGAAATTTCTTTTTCTTTTTTTTTTTTTGCCTTTTTGAGACAGGGTCTTGCTATGCAGTTCAAGATGGCCCTGAACTCACTTTTGTAGCCCAGGCTGGTCTCGAACTCACATAGATCCTCCTGCCTCAACCTCCCAAGTGCTGAGATTACAGGTATGCGCCACCACGCCCAGCTCTGAAATATCTTTTAAAAGACTAATCAGTCCACCATCTTAATCTCAGTCTTAGGCAAAATCTCTGGACATGAGCAAAATTCAGACAGTCTTTGGTCCAAGGTACAACAAAAATCATCTGGAGTACAACAAGCAATCCAGTCCTCCTTTCTAGCAGAAACCTCCCCAGCCTGGACTTAATAGGCAGACTTCCAGACAGTCTTCTGGTCTGAGCTCTGACCAGAGTCTCCCCTACAGAACAGCTGAAGCTTTTCCAGCTCTTTGCAAGTAGACGACCTCTCCAAATCTTTCCTCTCTCTTCCCATAAGCCATTCCCAAAAATTTGTAATCCACATGGTCAGGTTTAGAAACAGCAACAACCCCACTCCTGGTACCAAATTCTATCTCAGTTGCTCTCTCTCTGTTGCCATTGTTCAGTTGCACTGCCATGAACTGCTGCTTTCTGCCCTGTGTCAGTCTGCCTTGGAGCCAGCTGTGTATGGACTGAAACCTCCAGTAATTGTGAGCTGAATAAACCTTTCCTTCACTTTGGGTATTGGGTATTTGTCCCAGCAATGAGAGAAGTGTAACTGAGACACCAATAAACTACTTGAAATTATCTGATGCTTTTCCCCTCCCCTCTATCTTTATAGAAGAAATAATATCAGAGATTATCTTATCTATTTCAGGTTTATTTTCTATCTTGCTCCCCCAACACTAACACAGGCTTTTTCTTTCTTGTTCACATTTGGAAGTGAACTTGACATGAGTCCTAAACATCTGCAGAATGAGTGAATTTTTCCTAATACTGATAGCCTATTTGCTCTACAGGCCCAAAAAACAACATTTGGAAGGAAATTTAATCTCCTAAAGTTAATTGATATTCTCAACTTTAGCTACCCCAGAAACAATTGTGGGAAAACATGTATCTTTCCCCAGGTCTCAACATGCCTCCAAGTTCCAATGAAGGCTCAAAAGAAGATGGTGCCTATATCCCAAGACCAGCCATATGAAAGAAGGCTGTGCTTTATAATTCCCTATACTGTTTTCATGAAGTTTTTTGTTGTTGTTTTGTTTCAGAAACCAGGTTCATAAAGTTTACTTTAAAAAAATATTCGCTAGGCACAGTGGCATAGACACATAATTCCAGCACTGGGAAGGCTGAGGAAGGAGGATCACCACAATATTAAGGCCAGCACGGGCTACACAGTGAATTCAAATCCAGCCTGAACAACAGAACAAGAACCTATCTCAAATAAACAAACAAACAGTCTCAACTGTACTGAATAAAATTAGGCAAAATTTTGTCCCCATACTAGCTGAGGGACACAATTAAGACTCCTACCCAAGCCTGCCATGACAGCAATAAACAACCAAAAAGAAACTCTGTGAAGGAAAAGTAAATTTTCGACAAGAGCCAGATCCATAAAACAAGCTATTTCTTGCATCTGGGAGACTCTTAGCGAACCCTATCTTAGGGATCACAGAAACTGTTCAGAATATCAACTTATTACAAATGAACCAATTTTCATTTTTAAAAATAAATCTGTCTCCAAGTGCAAAAAAAAAATGAATTTGAGAGCCGGCCAAACAGCTCCACAAATTAAAGCACCTATAAGCAGGCACAGGGGCTAAAGGTTCATTCCCAGAGCCTGCCGCGCCAGCACTGCCCCTGGGGCGTGCTGAGATGAGCAATTGAAACTAGGCATGGTGGCGCACACCTGTAAACTCAGCTCTTGGGATGGTATAAACAGGCAGATCACTACAAGTCTGATCTAGTGGTGAGATCATGAACATCCTCTATACCCTTCCCTAAAAGTACAAAAAAAAATAAAAAAGAAAAAGAATGGAACAGAGAAAAAAGCAGAAAAAGGAAAGTGCAAACAATTATAAAGGCAAAGAAAGCTAAAGCATAAATGAGTACCAGAACTAAGTTGTGACAAGAGAAATCAAAAAGGTTTTAATACCAAGCATGGTGGCACAAAGCCTATAATTCTAGCACTACAAGGCTGAGGTAGGATTAGTGTGAGTTCAAGGCCAAACTGAAATACATAGTGAAACCCTGTCTTTAAAAAAACAAAAACAAAAAAACTTTCAAAACCATATCTGGGAGGCTAGGGAGCTAGCTCAGAGGTCTAAATGCCTGCCTGGCAAGCAGGGTTTGATCACCAGTACCACATGCTGTGCTGACCACTGAAACCGGGTGTAGCGGAGCTCACCTATAATCTCAGCACTAGGAAGGCTAAGACAGGAGCATCACAAGTCTGAGCTGCATAGCGAGACCCTGTACCAAATAAATAAATAAATAAAAGATTTTAAGAAGTTTTTACCATATCTTCCAGGGAGATGGCTCAGTAGCATAAACACCTCTCTGGCAAGCACAAGATCCTGGGTTCGATCTCCAGGACCAAAGAAATAAAATTAAATAAGCTTGCCTATGCAGGCACTTTAGACCACTGAGCTACTAGGCCAGCCTCATCTACTCTCTGCTTTTGCGAGCTCAACTGTTCAGGATTTCATCTATAAATGAGAATGGCTTATGCCACTCTCTGTGTA
>PVKN010032123.1:0-12331 GCA_004027915.1 Capromys pilorides
TTTATTTTTCTTTATGACCAAGTATTATAATACTGTGTATATATGCCTCATTTTCTTTATCTGTTCACCCTTGTTTGCTATATTGTTCAATTCCTTAATTCAGTTATTCTGAACAGTGCTGCTATGAGTATTCATACATCACTATGATGACTAAAACTGCCCCATCAAACACATAGAGTAAGTCACAGCCAATTATGCCAAAATATTCCTTGTTCATAATGATAAACGACTATGTCATCGATCTATATATGTAATAGCCTAACTTTTTCTGATATTTTTAAATCTACTTCTTTGACATATAAAGAAGAGGTCCTGCAAACCATGAGCTGTGTTACTCTTGGAGGTGTTTTGCAGACTTCAGTGTTCTCATACATCTGTTAAATGAATGCTTTTGTTAAAGGCAAGGACACTAACAAAAATCTGAGAATGAGCTATCTCACAAAAGGAAGAGACTGTCATGAGCTTCACTGAAAGGCGCAAACAGAAACAAGGCATTTTCAGCACTATATTCATGATCGATGGAAAAAAATTCAGGATTTTGAAAATGAATACTCAAGAGAACCTGCAAAACAGCTTCATGGAGTAGGTGAAGGCTGAGAGAAGGCAGGAAATACAAGACTCGAAATTACCCTAGAGATCCTAAGCCCGGTCTACGAAATCCATCTGAAGATGATATTTTCACTTTTTTACTTGAATCTGATGATGTTTACACAATCAGTCAGAAAAGTACTGTTTTCAAACCTTCATTTTTATCTGGTGCAAAGTCAAATGAGTCTTTCTACAAAGTCATTTAAATCTGTAGCAAGGCAAAGTGAGTTTATTGAAGCAAAGCAGTCACAATACCTTTGTACATGAAGGAGAAGTCAATCCAGGAATCCTGAATACAAAAGAACTCTGAATTTTTATCGATTTGTTTTCACAGTAAATAAAGAGTAGATTCCTTGTGTGGAGTGATGTGGACCTGTGCATAACACAGCTTAATTCTTTTCACATCGACTTTCCTTCCTCTTTTCCCTTGAATTTGATGCTGTTTATGCAGTCAGAAAAGTGGTATTTTTGATTTTTTAAATTTAATGTAAATTTTTCATTTAATTAAAATTTTGAATTCTCTCAATTGTCTAATTGTTCTAGCTAATGTTTCCAGAACCATAATGAGAAAGAGTGGAGACAGTGGAATTCTTGTATTGTTCCTTATTTTAAAGGGAAGGCCTTCAGTTTTTGCCCATTTGATATGATGTTGGCTATTGATTTCTCATAGATGGATTTTATCAGGTTGAGATGTAGACCATCTATTCTGTTACTCTGAAGAACTTAACTCACCAAAGATGCCACCTGGAGGGGGAGCTGAGTTTGAGGCCCTGAAGACTCTGTACAGTATAGGGCAGGAGGTGGGAGAGGGGGCTTCACAGGGCTGTGCTATCCTCTCCCTGACCTATTGTTTTATCTGCAGCTTCCCTAAGTACTTCTCTCAGATGGACCCATTTTCTGCAGCTCCTATGCAGTTTCTTCATGTTACTGTGTGTTTCCATGGAAACATTCTGTGTTTTTATGGTCAAATCGCTATGACTTTCAGTTCCAGGGACCTTCACAAGGAATGTCACAGGGTTTGGCTCATTTTCACTTGATGTGATATGTTTGAGAAATCATGAATTTCCTTTCATTTATTTTTCCTTATGAATTATTTTAACTCTTCTGGATCATCCTTGACAGATGGGCGATTATTCTGCTGTTAGAGTAATTCTATTCCAACAAGAAGATTTCTCCAGAAAAATTCTTCCCTGAGCATCTTGCCAAGGGTATATGTTCACTTGTCAGTGATTACTCTCCACTTTTCCTTGTCAATGCCTTGCGTAATCTTTTAAAATCTTCCTCCTGGGGTTGAGGTGTCTTGTAAAGGTAATAAGTGCGATATGTAGTTCATAGGAGCATGATATGAGCTCATCTGGGTCCTCTCCTATCTTCCTGTCATCATCATAACCGTTCTCTGTGCTCCCTTCACTGAATGCCCGTGGATCCTTCTGACCAGAAAACAGGAATCACCTGCAATTCTGGGTATCTGCCTCTTCAGGTTCCTTTCTACTTGGTCAAATAAGAAATTTTATTTCCTCAAAAATTTCTTTCAGTGTAACTTTATTTTAGATTTTCTTATATGAGTAATGAATTTCTATGGTTTTATGGATTGGAGCAAAAGTTGGAGCTCTTTTACTGTTCTAGTTTGAGCTCCTTTTTAAGACAACAGTTCAAGATCAGTATTCGAAAAGGATATTTGTGGCCAGAGACATAGTTCAGTGGCGTAAGTGTGGCCTGGCAAACGCGAGGTCCTGAGTTTGATCTCCAGTCCAAAAATGAAAGAGAGAAAGGAGAAAGAAGAGAGAAAGAAAGAAGGAAAGAAAGAGAGAGAGAGAGAGAGAGAGAGAGAGAGAGAGAAAATAATATTTCTCTGTCATGACAGAAATCTCAGTAACAGAGAAAAAGAAAAATGGTGAGAAGTTTTAGAGATTTCAGAAAGCTACAAGAAGCTGAAATTCAGAAGGTCCAATAAAGAGGATCTGGGTATACCTCAATTGAAGGTACATTCTGGAAGATATATGTGTTGTGAGCTGGAAACAACAGTTGTATCTGGAAGATCACACCTAGAACAGAAATTCTGTCTTTAAACCCAAAACACAGCAGCAGTGACAATGCTGATACAAGTGCAGAGAAATGGGAAGAGGTGTAGGGGCATTAGGTTATCCATGTTGAGCGTGGCCATGAGGTTCTTGGTCACATCCAAGAATAAGTGGTTTTTATGGTTTGTGTCTAGGTGTCCCCACAAAGCCTTGTGCCGTCATGAGGGTGGCTTCATGACTTCGTGGTTAATTCATGATTCAATG
The DNA here is from genome assembly GCA_004027915.1 of Capromys pilorides. Classification (NCBI taxonomy): domain Eukaryota; kingdom Metazoa; phylum Chordata; class Mammalia; order Rodentia; family Capromyidae; genus Capromys; species Capromys pilorides. The sequence goes on from PVKN010032123.1 coordinate 2,874, forward strand.
TGGGGATTATGGTTTATAAGTGTGAGTGCTAAGCCTGCCCTGGGGTGGATAGCCTAAATCCAATGTAAGGAGGGGAGATAGGCTTGCTATCTGCCACAGCTGCTGCTCCTCCCTTGGCTCCTTGCTGCTTTTCCACTTCCACAAACTGTTGCCCTCTGCCATGTGCCATTCTGTCTTGGAGCGAACTGACTATGGACTGAAACTTCCACTAACTGTGAGCTAAATAAACCTTTCCTTCCTTAATTTTGGGTGCCTGAAATTTTGCCCAGCAACAGGAGGAAATTGACTAAATCAGTGGTTTTTGTGTGAAAATATCACATCAGTTCTGCTTCAGAAGTATGTGTATGGTTGGGATGTCCAAATGATCTTCTTCTTTCACTATGTACTTGCTTCACAGAAAACTATGACCATGCAAATATCATCAATATATGTAGAAGTGAACTTTAGAGAAATATTTAGGCATAGATTCATAACTAGAAAATACATAATTAAATGAGATACAATAAGGAAAAATATATAAAGGCAGACTTAGGAGAGTCTCTATTAGGAAGAAAAATATTATGAAACTGGAGTGTTTCACCTTGTGTAATCTCCATTAATTTGGTGATACATAGGTTGAAAAATGAAGATGAAAGTTATGATAGGTTGGGGTTGGGGAGATAGCTCAGTGGAATAAGTGCTTGCCTGAAAAGCACAAGGCTCTGAGTTCACTCCCTGGTAATGCCACCAAAAAAAGGGGAAAGTTTTGATATGAGGAAGGAAGGGAGAGAAAGGGAAGGAGGAAGAAAGCAAAATGAAGAGAAGACTGAGAAGAAGAATGGATGCAGTATTTGCTATAAACTTTACAATTTCTAGTATTCAAAAGGATAGTGCCGAATGTATAGGTCAAAAGAGAGACAAATTTACTGTAATATATACAAATATCAAAGAATTTACAGTGTTGGCTCATAATGCCTGCTCACAGAGTTTGGCGTGGAAGGATGCCGAAAAGCTATTAATAAATTGGGTATTTGAAGGATGTGATGTTCCAAGTTCTGGAGCTCATTGTAGTTTCCTAGGCAAATCTGTATCAAGATCTTGAGGGTCTGTGATGGAAATTGGATGAGTCTGCCCCAAAAGGTTGAAAGTTCTGTGCAGGAGGCTGGAGTGAGCTCTGGAAGGCTGAAGAGGCTGTATTGGAATCCAGGAGATGAGGTACAAGATGGAGATCAACACTGAAGTGCCTCTGAAGAAACACAAGCGACCACGTCTTTGTTTCCCTTTTAAGCTATTTATCCAACAAATCTCCCTAGGGTAGTCCTTGTGTTTTCAATAAATCACCTCAGCAACAGCCCAAACTATGCTGATCCAATTTAATTGAGAGTTTCTTACTCAAGTAAGATTTAATTCCCTAATTAAAGGATTTAATTCTGTAATGTGAATCACTTATATTTTATTTTATTTTGTTTCATTTCATTTTATTTTGTCTATTTGAGACAGGGTCTCACTATGCAGTTCAGGCTCGCCTTCAGCTCACTTTTGTAGCCCAGGCTGATCTCGAACTCGCACTAATCCTCCTTAGCCTCCCAAGTGTTGAGATTGTAGAATCATTTATTTTTACATGACCCAGCTCCTCATAATTGGTACCGAATTGGGTAAATTCATTTTTAGCGCTAGCACATTCAACACAAAATCACCCAAAGTTTACAAGTTAATTTGTGCCATTTGACACACATGCAAGTCATGCTTATCCATCAAATGGACTTCATATATGAGAGATGAAAAATGCATGCAATTGGATGTAACAGAGAATGTTTTCTTGAACTTGAAGACTTCATTGCAGCTCACGCATTGCGGGATCTGCTCAGGTCCTGTGGGGTTAAAACGGAAGGGAAACCCCAGAGGCCAGCAGGAACTCCTTACTCCACTGTTTCCTTCTCTGCACCTGCTCCCAGGGCCCTGCCTGGTTCTTGCTGCAACAGCTCCCCCTGCTGGTTCTGAGCGCTGCTGCAGGGAAGTTTATGTCTGGCCCCATACTGAGGTCAGCTCACTGTGTCTCGCACAGTAATACACGGCCGTGTCTTCGTTTCTCAGGCTGTTCATTTGCAGATACAGCGTGTTCTGGCTGTTGTCTCTAGAGATGGTGAACCGACCTTTCACGGAGTCTGCGTAGTGTATGCTACCACTACCACCACTAATGTAGGAGATCCACTCCAGCCCCTTCCCTGGAGCCTGGCGGATCCAGCTCATGGCATAGCTCCCGAAGCTGAATCCTGAGCCCACGCAGGAGAGTCTCAGGGAACCACCGGGTTGCACCAATTCTCCCCCAGACTCCACCAGCTGCACCTCAGCCTGGACACCTGCAGACAGAGACACATCCCGTTCAGCAAATTGTCACACATGTCCACTGTTCGTCCCACTCATGCCATTCACAGTGTCTCTTGCTCCTGTAAATTACCTTTGAAAACAGTAAGCAGGAAAACCCAGCTCAGCATAAGCTCCATGATCAGCCGTCTGTGGTCGGTCCTGATAGCCAAGTGGGACTGGGCTCTACTCCAGAGCTACAGGGTCAGAGCTGGGCTGGTTTTCATCAGCAGAGGGAGGCCTTATTTGCATGGTCTTCTGCTATAAAACTGGCTCTTCGGGTGGATAATTCAGAGAGGCTGTGCTCACATGCTATGTGAGCATACTGGGGAAGACTAGTAATGTAACTCTTTAAAAAATATGAACACTGATCTTGAAATGTTTGATATTTATCTCTTCATCCAGTTTTATGTTTCATGTCCACATAGCATGCACTTCTGTATTAAATTTCTGCTTTGGAAATGTAAAATTATGAAAGTGTGAGAAGCGGTTACTTTTCTTTCCTGTAGAAGAGGTGATGTAGTAAAACTTGTGTCACCTCTTTCTGAGCCTATACTCTCCTAAATTGTTAACAAACTGCATCCTATTTCAGCTCTTGGACAAAGAGGAGCACCGCCGCTGAGGTTTCTAACCTTCTTCTTGTAGGGAGAAGGTGTGTGAATTTGCAGCATTCTCCTGTTTACTGAGAGAAAACAGAACCAGCATTCATATAGCAATCTCATAGTAAGTCTCTCATTTTCAGTTATAAGTAAGTCTGTCATTCTTATCCTATGTAAAGATACTGTTAATTTGTGGCACATAACACATAAACTGCCCATATACACAGTGTTGAGCTGAGAAATTTCACCACACACTGACACTTGTACAACAACACAGTCAAATCCAGGAACACATGGGTCATCATCCTGCAGTGTGTCCTGTGGCTCCGCTTCAATTCTCCCTCCCACTGCCTCCCTCCTGCGCACTACAACCCGCTCATCACCCTCTGCGTACTGCTGTGCATTAATTTTCCCATTTCAACTTTTATACAAAGAGCACACATCCTGTAGCTTGAGTCATGCTTGATAGAGAATGTTTATTTGACATATCTACACATGATTATATAAGTGAGAATTCTTAGATACTTTTCTGATTAATTTTTCAAAATATGAAAAAAGAGCTGGGGGTTTACAGCTCAGTGGTAGGCTACTTGCCTATTAACTGTGGGCTTTTTCATCACCAATAGGGAAAAACTTAATAACAACTTAACGATCAAAAAGCAACAAGTCATGAAACAATTCTATTTCATTCTTCATTTAATGTTTATTGAAATATTTCAAGCTTTAGATCATTAGAAAGTTGCCTATCATCTTGCAGATGGAGACGCATGAAAAATTTGGTCATTTTCTTACCACAAACAGTACAGCATAACAAAAAACTGGGTTAAATGGAAATCAATACATTTTCTTAATTACATCAAAGAAATGAAGTTACAAAGCAATAACATATGGAACTTTGGAAAATTGAGGTTACATGAAAAATAGAAGCAAGATTATCTATCAAGGGCAGAGATCACCCTACTCCATGTGATGACTATGTTAGGATGAACCTACTGATCTCTGAAATCTGAGTACACTGAAACTACAGAGTGTGACCATAACACATGCAGTATCTTAGGGGGTATCTTCATATGTCTATTCCTGCTACTGTAAAATATCCCACAATGATCAGATTACATCAATCACACATTTTTTCTTATATTTCTGTATCCTTAGTGTTGGAACAATAGATAATGACAGACATGGGATTTAGTAAGATATCATTGCGCTTGTAAATTTTGTCTAGATTCTGTTGCCATTTTTGTGGAATATATTAACAAGTAATGAACTTCTAAAATTTTGATTGGTGAAATTATTGATACCTAAATCCTTTAAGTTTGTGAATAATTATCAGATTTATAGTTACAAATTGCCATTAGTCAAGCTTGCATGAAGATAAAGAAAGACACGCAGGGCCCATTACTACTTCGATGAAAGAGCACATGCAAATCAAATGAATGCAGAGCCTCCATGCAGCTGCTCCTGTGTTGCAAACCTGGGAGTGCTGGCTCCTGAGTAACTGAATCACACTGAGTGTTCCTCGTCTCCCTTTGCACTGCACACCCCTGGGCTCTGAGGAGCAGGACCTGTGTGTCATGATCACCCTCAAAGTGAGGTTTGGGTTTGGGATCACACTCACTGCCCCTCACCATGGATTCAGCTTCCATATAGACTCTTATCAGGTTGCCCTGAGCTTCAGCAGGACCCAAGTCAGAGAATGCAGCAGAGTCATTTTGACACAAACAGTATTTGAGTCGTGCAGAGACGACCATGGGTTCCAATAAAAATAAGATTGTCTAAATCAGAGCTAAGGAAAGATACATAATCTGAGTATCAGGGTTCGAGTACTATGTAGAAAGATCCTTGATCCAGACAGGAAACTCCTTTCACTTCCTCTAAATGTCCCCTTTGGCCAAATATATGTGATGAAATTGTAAACAAAGCATAGTGCTTCCAAACAAATAAAAACATATTTTTACTATACAAGAGTGCTGGTAAAGACAAAAAATATAGGAAATATAGCATATTGTAACTTCAACTGATATTTAAAAAAGAAAAAAGAAGAAATTATTGCAATAAATGATTTTTCTGGTGGTTATCAAAACACAAAGATCAAAAGAAGCTTTTGCCTTCCTTTTTTTCATTTTTTAAGGCATTGGAATAAGTCTAAAGAACATAAAGATCCTTCCTTGCCTTAACGATCATTTTGTTAGTTGCCTTGTCGAATCAGCTCCTGTCTCAGATTTATGCATTAGTACTTTGTTTGTTATGTTGAGGCAAAACTGAGTCTGGGAAAGGAATGATGCCTGAGGAATTCAGGAGATGTGAAGGGCCTTACTTCACACTGGTGGTCCTGCATGGAATAGCGTCTTACACAGGCCAGGTTGCATATGTCTGAGAGCTGACATTTTTATATGAGGCACAAGCAGAGGTTACAAAGGTGGGACCAGGAAACCTGGAAATTCTTCTTATAAGCTAGCAGGGTGAGGACATCGGTGACCATCAGGCATCCTGTATTTTCAGTTTAGCTCTCATAGTTGCAGGGGTCAACAAAGCAATCCCAGAGCCAGAAAGCAGATACTGAGCTAGGCAGGTTCAAAGAAAACAAAGTTGTATAAAGTTCAAATTTCCTTATACAGCATTTCCCTCTCTTGTCATTACCTAGAAAAATCTTTTACAGTGTTGCTTCTATATAAAGCTGCATAAGAAGCTGTAGCACGTAAGGCCATTTGGAAGCTTATGCTGGTGACCTATTCTGAAACAAAGTAAGTATTCCAGTTCATTAGGCAGAGCAATATTACCAGAATTAACATAAGGGCTGTAAGGGGCTACAAAGGGGCTTTAGCCCTGCTCTGAAGTCAAATAGACCTTGAAACCATCACTGCTTCCAATTTCGTTTCTTGGCCTGATTATCTAATTTCATATTTTTGGCCTCTCTTGTAATTGTGAATGTTCTCAGACTACCTAGACATATTAGCACAGAAACACCAGTTTTTCCTAGGGTATTATAAACTTCTTATTGTAGAAAGACTACATGTAAGTCTCTCCTATTCTGGAGGACAACTTCAGCAAAAAAGTCTGTTTGGTTTTGATAATGTATCACGCAAGCCTTGGAGTTCCTTGTCAGTGGCCTCAGCAAAGTGATTTAGTCCCATTTTCCAAAACACCAGAGTAGTTGATCCCAGCCTGACTTAGCCACCTGGTTCATCCCCACTAGGACAGGGATGTCCTGGATGGCGCTTTTCAATCTGCGGTGGGCTTCTGGGGCTAGGACACATTTCTTATTTTCTCTTACAGGTTGGTACATGTGAAATGATAACAAGGGCACAGGTGCCTTTTGCGGTACTGTTGAGACATGTGTTTGCCCCATCAGGGAAGAAGAAATGTGTATTGTTAGGGCGGCTCAGGCTGCTTCCAGGGTGATGGATGGCCTGAATATGTGGAGGTACAGCATATATACCTGGTGGAAGGACACAAATTGCATTTTCATATACAAGTAGAGCAGTCAAACTAGGGCTGAGATTTTATATTTGGGTGACGTCTTTTGAGGGAGTGTACACATGAGAACTCCATAGTAAAAGGGAGGTGCAAACTTAAGACAAAGCCACAATCAGAAGTAACATCTGGGGAGCTAATATTCAGGACATTATGTGTTGACAGCCACATACGGTCCTTGTCTGGGAAAATGAAGACTGCCTCTTTTATTTCATTTTCATCAGGTTTTACCAGGCTAAACATAACATGGGCTTGTCTTCGTTCTATTTCATTTCCTTTGATCAAACTAAACAAAGCCAAATTCCAAACCCTACCATTAAATGCACACACATTGGTAAGAACAGTTTCTAAACATGCAAGGGTTTAAGAGAGGAGGATAGTTTAAAGCAGCCAGTCTGTTAGAAACTTAACTCCAAAAGTGCTAACTAGACATTATTAAAAAGATGCAGACATGGTCTCCAGGTGCACAGAAAAGTGTGACCATTATGAATCAGCAGGGAAATGCAAATCAAACTCACCATGAGAAATGTTCTCACACTGTTAGGATGGGCATTGTTGAAAAGCCAAAAGAGCACAAACATTGGTGAAGTTGTTGAGAAAAGAGAAGCCTTATAGTGAACACAGTCAGCATGACTGGAAATTGTCCTGTCCAATCTAGGGAAACAGTGTGGAGTTTCATAAGTAATTGAAATTAAATTACCATATCATCCAGAAGTTCCATTTTTAGGAATCTGTAATTAAAAACCTACACTACGAAGTTAATAGTATCCATCATATGAAAATGCTTTACTCGTCCAGTGAGAGATAAAAAATCAAATTAAATGTAACATCTAACCAAGTATTACTCACCCTTTTAAGGGAAGAAAATCAATGAGCAGTTGGCACAAGCTTATAATTCCAGCTAGCTACCAGCATCACAGATTTGAGAGTAACCTGATTAACTTGTTAAAACCATGTCTTAAAAACAAAGAAAACAAACAAAAATTGAGGACAGAAAAGAACCAAAAAGAAAAACATCTATGTATTTGTTGCAACATGGGTGAACATGGCTGATATTGTACTAGAGCAGATAAAAAAAATCTCAGTTATATTCAGGATATGAAAAATAGATAATCTCACTCTAGTCTACATAATAGAGTGATATTTGCCCAGGTTGAATACAAAGGGGGAAAATTGGAGCTATTTGTTAGGAGCACAGACTTCAGATGAGGTATGAGTAAGTTTTTGATTTGGATGTACAGCATGGTGAGTGAAATCAACAATGGATTTTGTTGAAATTTGTTGAGAAAGTTGTTTCCAAGTGTTCTCATCAGACACTCAAATTCAAAACATAACTTGGTATAGCCCCTTAATGGACACAAGAATTGCCTTTGCTTTGCAAAAAACTTAATTTGATGTGGTACCACTTACTAACTTTTGCTATGGTTACCTATCCTTTTGGTGTCAAATACAAAGCAATTCTTTCAACACCAAAGTCAAGTACCTTTCCCCCTGTGTTTTTATTTAGAAGTTTTAAGACTTGAGATGTACATGTAGGTCTTTAAACCACTATGAGTTGATTTTTCAGAAGATGTAAGGGTCTAATTTTATTCTTCTGCATGTGCATATTGAGTTTTCCAGTAATTTTGAATGGACTACTTCCCCCATTCTAAACACCTTTTCAATGATTAGTTTATTACATATATGTGTATATGTTGATGCTATATTTTATTCTTTTGGTCAATGTGTCTATTTTTAGGCTTCTACCATATTATTTGGATTACTATAGTTCCATAATATAATTTTAATTATGAATGTACTGGATGCATGTAGCTTTATTCTCAAAATGGCATTGCCTATTTGAGCTACTTTAAGGTCACATGGGAATTTTAGGATGTTTTCTCTGTTCATATGGAATGTATAATTTTAAAAAACTCAAACTTAAATAATAAAAACTACGTGAATTTTCTAAGGACTTCATTCAATCTGTAGGCCCTCTACAAGTAATATGGATATTTTATTAATATAAATCTGTAAGGATGGGTGTGGTGGTGTATGTCTAATCCCTTCACTCAGGAGTGTGAGACCGGAGAATTGCCATGACTTCAAGGCCAGCCTGAACCGCATAGCAAGACACTGTCTCAAAAAGACAAATACATTAATCTATGTAGTAACATATGAACTTGTGTCCTCTTCAGTTATTTCCTTAGTATCTCATTGTTTTTTGTGTGGGTATATCTTACATCTTTGAATAAATTCATTTCTGCAAATTCTATTTGCTGAAAAAAATAAAACAGAAAGTCTGATAAACAAAATCATGTACAGAATAAGGAAAAGAACCCTACTTGTTGTCTTTCACCCTTCTGGGGTGACTTTCCCCTAGGCCAAGGTAAAGGTTACAAGAAGTAAGATGACAGGAAGCAAGAACCAAGCTGGACAGCATGATGTCAAGTACACGTGGGAGGGACTGGCTTAAATAGCTACTCATAGAATCATATCAGTGTTGTCATCCAAACTTTAGCTGTGTGATGATCTATCAGCATCCCGAGTGACATTAGCAAGGTTTGGAGTGCACTGTCTCTTCAGGCTTATTTTCAGGGGAGTTGGCACATGTGGATGGACCTACCAGCAGTTGTCCAGGTAAGCCGGTATAAACCGAGAGTCATGGATCTGTGGATGGACTTCTGATACTTTGACAGTCATTGGTGTAGCCAAAATAATTACATAGGGACTCTCCAGGTGGGCTGTATAGGCTCTGTCTTTCAATCTTTTATTTATACCATATCCCCAGAGCTATATTTATGGGCAAGGTTGACAAAGGCAGGATAGAACAGCCTGGAAGTTCTTATTTGTTTTCAGGCTGAGGTCATCTGTTACAGGGATAATTAATGATCTGTTACAATCTGAAATCCTGTATTTTCAGTTAAGCTCTCATCAGTACAGTGGTCAACAAAACAATTACAGATCCATGACTCAGGTACAGCACTAGGCAGCTTTAAACAGAACAAAGTTTGAAGAACTACAATTTTTCCTTAAACAGTTTTTCTTTCTTTCTCTTTCTTT
>PVKN010032124.1:0-12330 GCA_004027915.1 Capromys pilorides
ATAGTACCGCAGTCATAATAATTGACACATTCAATATTGATGTCCTCATAGTAGTTATACAGAACACAGGGTGTAGACATGATAAATTTTCTAATCTATATTAGTAGGGGAGGAAAAAAAGAAAAAAAAAATTCTTCTCTTTGTACAAAGAGGGAGTAGTTGTATACATAGTCCAATGTTCCATAATTGCAGTGGGTTACCAGTGAAACCGGCAATGTTGAAGGCTGTTGGTATAAGCCTCTTACAGCTCATCATACTAATCTAGCTCTGCATTTTATGCCTCGTAATTAAGCTTTTCCGCTGGGTGATCAAGGGCAAGTTAAGGCCAGTTCTGTATAACAAAACATTTATCTTTTGCATCTTCCAGGATCAAATCCCCTCAGGATTCACTTTGGAACCATGTACCGTGCTTTGTAGAACTGTTGACAGTGTCAGCCATCAGGACGAGTCATGGCCATTGCTTGACCAGTTTGCTCTCTGTGAAAGCCTGAGAGAATGGTTTTTCTCTAGGTGACTCTCCTTAGACACACTATACTTCATTTATCCCTTTCCCCTGAGGTCCCTTAATCTCCTTGAACAGAAAATTTGGGAAACCACTGAGTTATAGGATGAAATACATAAAATTTTTAAACATAAAAATAAAATTTGTAGGGCTGGCTACATACCTCAGAGCAGTTCCTTACCAAGTGTAAGGCCCTAGGTTCAACCTAAACACAAGAAAATAAAACATACGTATAAATGAACACCCACACACACTTGCACATCTTATTTTAACAGAAAGATACTATTCCATTAAGCTTTTTTTTTTTTTTTTTTTTTTTTTTTTTTTTTTTTTTTTTTTTTTTTTTTGTCTTTTTGAGACAGGGTCTCGCTATGCAGTTCAGGCTGGCCTTGAGCTCTGTTTTGTAGCCCAGGCTGGTCTCAAACTCACAGTGATCCTCCTGCCTCAGCCTCCCAAGTGCTGGGATTACAGGCGTGGGCCATCATGCCCAGCTCCATTAAGCTTTATAGTGTTGTATTCTTACCTTTATGTCTATGAGAAAGTAGAAATACATAGTGAAGTCACTAATAAAGAACAAGTCACTGTTGGGAGCCACAGAAAGCCAGGAAAATGATCAAGTGTGTGTAGGCGGGACTAGGCCTCAGTGCCTAAAGCAAACAAACTACCCCAGTGCTAAGAAAAACATCCTGTCTGGTTTAGGCCAGCTATTGGTCGCTGGGCAGCCTTGTGTCAATGTGATGCAAACTTTGCAGAAGTATGAATAAAGGATCATTTTTTGTGTGCGTTGAGTTAGTCTTGACCATTAGGCAGACTGGCAACCACCTAGCCAAGCTCGTCGTCTTATATATCTTTCTCATTCCTACCGCTGTGTTTCCCTGGGATTGAACCATTTGCAGTAAGATCAACGGATCCCTACATTTAGTGCCCAAACAGGGACCCCGGTACGAGGTAAGTATGGGTGGAGGAACCACTTCCAAAAAGCGCGCCCAATGGGGTAAAGCGGAGTGGTTAGAGCCAGCAATAGCCCGCACAGGTATGCATGGGTGCTGGCACACTAGGTGTAAAACTTGGGAAATGGGCTCACTAGGGCCAGGAGGGCTCACTGGGTTCAGGAGCGGGCTGACTAGGGGCAGAGAGATAAAGGAGCGCAAAGAGAGAAAGAGGCTTGAGAAAAGCCTAACAGAGATTCAATTGGGTTAACAATGGGAAAAACAGTTTCAAGAACCGTAGATGTTGACAGATGTACATAAAAATGTTTGTTTTTTTGGTTTTTGTATTTGTGCTACTTTCAAAGACTACTATAAAGGACTTATTGTAGAGAACTGTTTTGAAATCAAGTCGCAAGTGGGACAAGGAGGGTAGAGCAAATATACAACAGGTGGAGCTTAAACCCTCTAGCTCTGCTCAATTAGATTAAAAAAAAAAAAAAAAAAAAAAAACCTTAGGGGCTGTCCACAGTCTTCTGGGTGGCAGTGATGGCGTGGACTGTGGTCATGAGTCCCTCCACAATGCCGCAGTTGTTATGGATGACCTTGGTCAGTGGGGTTAAGCCGCTGGTGGTACAGGAAGCATTGCTGACAATCCTGAGGGAGTTGTCATGCTTCTTATGATTCACACCCATCACAAACATGGGGGCATCAGCGGAAGGTGCAGAGATGATGATCTTTTGGCACCACACTTCAGGTGAACCCCAGCCTTCTCCATGGTGGTGAAGACACCAGTAGACTCCACCACATACTCAGCACCAGCATTACCCCACTTGATGCTGGCGGGATCTCACTCTTGGAAGATGGTGATGGCCTTTCTGTTGATGATGAGCTTCCCATTCTCAGCCTTGACAGTGCCGTGGAACTTGCTATGGGTGGAATCGTATCAGAACATATAGACCATGTAGTTGAGGTCAATGAGGGGGTCATTGGTGGCCATGACATCCACCTTGCCAGAGTTAAAATCTGCCCTTGTGACCAGGCATCCAATATGGCCGAATCCATTCACTCCAACCTTCACCATCTTGTCTGGATCACTGATGGCTGCACGGGAAGGACTGCTGTCGGCAGGCATGCAGGAGGAGAGCGCCTTCAGTGAGAACTTCTACATGTCTTTGAATTTACTATTTGTAGTGCCAGCACCAAATCTAGGGGCTCACACATGCTAAGCAAATGCCAGTCCCACTGAGCTACAGCCTGTCTTTGAAGCTATTGCTGAAATAACAATCTTACATTTTTCATATTTACATAGTTTCTATTTAGTACATAGTCTCACATTTTTATAAGGATGTGGATAACTACAAGACTGTGGAGGACCGCCCGAGCAGCTCTCCTTAAAAGAAAAGCGACTGTCTCCATTTTGACTGAGCCTGACCCTATTCCCTTGTATTGAAATGTAAAGAGCTGGCTAGGACTTCTCATTATCCTTTCAATTGGCCTTAAGCAGTGTGTAATGGTCTAGCCGAGGTGCTGGTGGTAAATTTTGAAGATGGACGCGTGTTTCCCTGATAACAGGATGAAGAGCCAATGCTCCACGGTGTCAGCTGGGATCGAGCCTCAGGATAGAGGCTATGACTTCCTGGGGCTTGAAAGATTACACATCAGAGCTGAAGCACCAGACCCCCAAAATATTAGATGCTATCTCAATAGCATAATGCAAATTACTTCCTTTGTAAATCTCTAAATATGGCAGAGGTGAATGCAGACCTCCTACCTAGCCCAGCTCACAGCTCACCTTCTTCCCACAATTCCCTTCAGAGCTCACCTTCTTCCCAAAATTCCCTTTCACAAGACACTCTCCCTTCTCCAATGAATAAAGCCTAAGTGCAGCCCTGGGTTGCTCTCTTGGTTCCAGAAGCCTCTTTCATGGTTGGACCTAGGGCCCCTTGGCTCCCCATTAATTGTATAAATATGTTTTAGTGTCTTTGTTATCGCCATGGGTTGTGCTGGGGGTGGTAGATTGGAATTAATTTGGTGGAATTCCAATAATGGGTTATTAGGAATATAAGTTTAGACTTCTTGGGCCGAGACGAGAACCAGGAAGGGACCCCAACAACACCTTCACACATATGCAAGTAATGCCTTCATCTATTAAATTTGAATGAAATACAGTACTGAAACCATTTACTACATTCATAGAGTTTCTCTCTAGTATTATTTTTCTTTATATTTGAAATTCACTAAAAAAAGAATGCTTTTTGACATTCCCTACATTTATAAAAAGTTTACCTACAGCATATATGATCACTTCTTTAAACATTTTTCAAGAGAAAATAGGCACATATATTCTTTACATTCATAAGATTTCTCTCTATTCTGGTCTTTTCTATATCTGTATATCTAGAGGAAAAAAATTGAGATTTTCTCCCTTTTTTAAACATACATAGGATTCTTCTCCAATACAAGCCCTTTCTTGCCTTTGACAGTACCTGAGATAAAGTATTTCCCACATTCTTTATATTTGTAGGTTTTCCCTCCAGCATATATTCTCAGGCGTACATGAAATATTGAGGAATTTCTGAAGTTTTACCACACTGCTCACATTTACAGGGCTTTTCTCCAGTGCTTTGTTGTGTATTTGAAGTCAGCTGTGAGGCATGAACACTTTTCCATTTTCTTTACATTTCTTTTTTTTTTTTTTAATTTATTTATTTATTTATTTGTTTGCTTGTTGTGTTTGTTTGTTTCTTTATTTATTCATTTTGTGGCTGGCTCAGCCTGCCCTGGTGGTGGCGCTGGCACAGCATGTGGTGCCGGGGATCGAACTGCAGTCCCCGCAGTTGCCTGAGCCCTCCTAAGCAGGCGCTTTAGACCACTGAACCATCTCGCCGGCCCCTTCTTTACATTTCTAAAGCGTATCTCCACTGTGCTTTATCAGGAGAACTGAAACCACTGTGTAAAACTGAAGATTTTCTGGAATTTCTTACATTCATAGACTTATCTCCTCTGTGAATTCTTTCATGTTTTCAAAGGGAAGTGGGCCAGGAAAAGGACTGACCACATTGCTTTTATATTCAAAGATCTCTCCACTCTCTCCACTCAGCCCTTTTGTGAATTTTAAGGAAAAGACACAAATGAGAACCTTACCACATGCTTACATTTTTACCACATGCTTACATGAAAGAATTTTTTTGTTTGAAATTACCTGTGATATATGGTTGTTTCACATCATTTATTTATTATTTTTTAAACTGTATGTGTGTGTGTGTGTATGTGTATGTATGTATGTATGTATATATGTATGGCCAGCTCAGCCTGCCCTGGGGGTGGGGTTGGTGCAGCATGTGGTGCTGGGAATTGAACTGTGGTCCCTATGGTTGCCTAAGCTTGCCTAAGCAGGTGCTTTAGACCACTGAGCTATCTTGCTGGCCTATTTCACATCATTTATAACAGTGTTTTTCATGAGGGTGAGTCATGATGTGGGAAATTTTAAGTGAATGAAGTTTTTCCCATTTTGTTTACATTTGTTGATCCCTTTCCTCCAATCAATCTTCTCATACATCCAAAAAGAATTTAATGACCAAAGGCTTTCCCACATTTCTTAGATTTGCTGGGCTTCTCTCCAATGTGAGAACTGTCATGAGCTCAAAAGGTAGTAGAACACTTGAAGACACTGCTTATATGCAGAAAGCTTCTCACTAGTGTGTAGTACTTCAAGTCTTCTTAATGGAATGGGAGAAATGAATGCTTTCGCACATTCGTTATATTCGTAGGACTTCTCCCCAGTGTGTGTTCTCAAGTGTAGTTAAAATGCTGAATTATAGCAGGAGGCTTTCCCATATTATTTATATTCATGGGACTTCTCTCTGTGTGAGTCTTTTTATGAACTCAAAGTGTATTAGAACACCTGAAGCTTTCACCACAATGTTTACATTCAAAAGGCCTCTCTCCAGGGTGTTACTTCATGTCTTCTTAATGTACTTGGAGAAATGAATGTTTTCCCACATACTAGACATATCTCATTATGTGTTGTCATGTGTCTTCAAAAGCACTACAGATAAATGAAGGCTTTCCCACATTCTTTACATATATAATACCATTTTCCTCCAGAATTCAAAGGGATTTGGCCAGTGGAAAGCTTTTATCACATTTATACTTTTTCTCCAATATGAGTGTTTTCATGTATGTGAAATAATTTATGTGATATAAAATCTCTATATTTTTTATATGCATAGTGCTTCTCACCAGGCTGACTCCTTTCATGTCTAAAAGAGGACAGGAGAAAATTTGAGTCACTGTTTCTATTGTCACATGTACATGACTTCCAATAGTCACAGGATTTGTGTTTAGTGTGAGACCTGATGTACCCAAGTTGAATGGGGCATGAAGACACTGTGAGGAAAATGTGAGGCTCTTGATGGACCATTTTTCATGTTTAAAAATATAAAAAATATGGAGACTTTATATCACATAAATTATTTCAGATACATGAAAACACTCATACTGGAGAAAAAACTACGAATGTGACAATATTCACATGGTTTTCTTCTAGTAGTTTTCTAGTTCAGATTAACACTCGCAATCTGGCTGAACATTTCTGTACTTGGATTACTTTTTTTTTTACTACCACAGTCTTTTTTTATTGTAGAAGCTGCTATAGAAACCAGATTCCAGAATGTGGCCAGGATCACATCTCTGTGCAGTCTCTTCTCAGAGGCTCCAACAAAGTCCCTTTCTCCAGAGCGAAGCTCACAGACACAACCCCAGTGGCCATTGAGTCCATTTCGCAGACTTGAGGTGTCACATCATCCTCTCCAATGACTGTGGCAGAGGCAAAGTGGTGATAGGCAGCAAGCCTAGCACCCAGCCCGGCATTGTCTGGAGAGGTGCTGCACCTCGAAAGGTCCACATGCCTCAGGGCTGGAATAAATATATATATATATATATATATATATATATATATTTTTTTTTTTTTATTTTATTTTATTTTATTTTATTTTATTTTTGTGGGGGACAGTGCTAAAGTGTTTTTCCTCTTTTCTCACTGTTCTCTGTGGAGGGCTTAGGATAACATGATGAATGTGTCTTGGCACTCTGAGTTGCAGGGTAGAGGGAAATCTGATCTTATGTCTATGTGCCACATCTAGTCTTTATCATACCTCTGGTAAGAACTCCTGTTAAGAAAATGAAGGGGTTTGGAGACCTGAAGGACCATCTTTCATATTTAAGACCTTCTAGGTGTTGTACAAGTTCAGTCACTCCCTAAGGGGTGCTGTGATCCTTTAGAGTCTGTAAAACAAAGCCAATAATTGGAATACCTCAAGGTCATGGTCTTTGCCATCTGGATGAGTAAATTCTTTTGCCATCCTATTGATCTTAGTGATAATCTCTGTCCTATTTAAAATGAATGGAAGATGGTCCCAGCTAGGGTTAATGTGGGAGAGAGAAATATTCCATCTCTGAGGAAAACAAAACTGAACTGATGACATAACAAGATTATTAGTAATATTCACAGGAAAATACATAGTAGAAACATAAGGTATTTAGGAGCCTCTTTATCAATTACCACTATATTCTTTCTCTAACAGAGGACATGGAAGGAAAAGAATTCTATGTGTATTGGGGTAAAGTCAGAAAAAAAACCCCTGAAACCAGAGATCATGTATAGCATCAATGAAATCCTATCTTGTGGCTGTAGAATAAAACTGAACTTCTTGACACAGAATGTACAGGAAATATTGAGATTGAGGTAAGAAAATAGGCATTACTCATACCCACAGTAAACAGATTTTTAGCATCACTTGTCTGTTTTGTTTTGAAGAGGAACTTAAGAACTTGTGTACAGGCTCACAGGCATAAGCAGGCTCACATTTGGCTGGCATGGATCTGAAGATGTGTTATTGTGGCTCTCAGAAGCAGTTCACATCTTTACTTAGGTGTGATGAATCCAGGAGGCCTAGAAAGAACCACTGTATGGAATTTCCTGCCAAGGTCTGTTTATGCCCTGTGTATTTGAGGCCTTGATTAGCACCAGAGTACGTGGGCAGAAGAGAAGCTCACTAGATGGACCCTCTATAAGACAACTTGCTGACCATGGAAACAGTGTGGTGGCGCACACCTGTGGTCCCAGCGCTGAGACAGGAGAATCACTATGAGTCTGAGCTATGTAATGAGACTATTCCAAATAAATAAGTTTAAAAAAGAATTTTTTTTTTTTAAAAAAAGAAGCTAGTAAAAGGGTCTACCCTTTTTTAGCATATCCTAGAATCCAAATTCTGCAAAACCCAGACACTCTGAAGAAAGCTCTCATATCTTTGACATGTTTTGGCTAAGGGAAGTCCAGGATGGGTCAGATTCTCTCTGGAATTAGTGCCTTTTTGTCTTGAGAAATGAGAAAGCCTTTTTTTTTTTGTCTTTTAGGGGATGCTTTCAGGGCATGCCAGGATGCCAAGTGAGGCTTATAGAGCTGGGGATTGAACCCAGGTCCCCTGCACCGGACTGCATTTGCCTGAGCAGATGCTTAAACAAATGTGCCAGTTCACAGGCCCCCTGTCTTGAGAAATAAATAGCCCTAAATGGGTGGCCTGGAATTTGGGACTTTTCTTGGGATAATTTATAATGTCAGGAAGTCAAGAAGTTGAGATGGAAATTAGTTCTGTCTCATATTTGGGTCCCTGTGTCTTCACAAAGCATCAACTCATCTACGTACTATATAAGAGGGTGATAACCTCCTTTTTCCATTAGAGCCAGTCTTGTGCTAAGATTGGCCAAAAGATGAACTATCTTAAAACCATTGTGGGAGATCAGTCCAGGTCAACTGTGAAAGAGACTTTGACTCTCAGGTGCCAAGGGAGTACAGAGAAAGCATTCTTAAGATCTAAGACAGAGAAGCAACTGGCTGAGGGTGGAATCTCTGTTAGCAAAGTTAGGGATTGGACATGATTGGATGCAGAAGTACTGTGGTCTCATTAATAAGATACAGGTCTTAAACAAATCTACTTATTAGGCTCCTTTCTAACTCCAGTGAAGGAGTATTGTAAGGGCTGATCACCAATCCTAAGAGTTCCTGGTTAAGCCTAGAGTGGTGGTACATGTGTGTAATCTCAGCACTTGGGAAGCTGAAGCAGAAGGATTGCTGTGAGTTTGAGGCCAACCTGGACTAAAAAGTGAGTCCAAGGCCAACCTGAAACTCTGTCTGAAAAAGGAACCCACTGCTCTCCCAAAAAAGTTCCTGCTTAAGTAGTGTTTGGGCTATAAGTTTTACTTCTCTCTCACTTCAGGATAAAGTGGGTATTGTCTTTTGTGAGGAAAGTGAGTGGGGTCTTTGAAACACATTTGAACTAGTATAGCTGTTTTTGCTCTCTCCACTACATGTGCATCTGTAATTCTTGGAGAGAAATTCCCATGGGCTATGCCCTGGAGTAAAGAGGGTTTAAACTTAAGCTTTGGATAGTGTATCTTCCCAACAATGGGACTGAGGTTTCAGGCATTATCAGAAAAGAATGCAGTTCTCTCCAGGCACATGCTGCAGGCTTAGAGAAGAATTTTCCCATGGAGCATCCGAAAACACCTTGGATTGTAGCTGTTTGTATGGAGCATGGCCCAGGGGAGAATGTAAGAATAGAAAACTGGGCATCGATGTCCACTAGCGAGCTTATGAGCTTGCTCCCTACAGTTAGAGCAACCAGGGCTCTGGTGTTTGAGCAAGAGGGAGGGAAGCCTACATGGGAAACTCTAGGGAACTTCCCTTGGGAACTTGTTTGGTTTAGAAGAGGGCATTGATGCGTTTAGTGATGTCCCTTGCAGGAGGGACAGGGGCTGGGAAGCTTATTGAGCCTCTGTGGAGCTCCCTTGAGTGGGGTTGAAGGAAACCTTTGTTGGGCTTCCTTGTCTTGGGGGAAATACTTTTTAAAATGTCCTGTATTAGAGACCCTTTCCACAGCATTAGTTATCAGGGATCCCTATAGTTATGGGGAATCCCCTCAATCTCCTGCTAAGTGTTATGGTGCACAATGGGAAGAGCAAGAAACAAAATAGGGGTGCAGGTATCGATCTAGGATTACCAGCTATTCTCAGGGGACAAAAGGCCATGAGGCACCCAGGAACTTGGTGTTTATTCATTACAGCTGAGTCAAGGACAGTGGGGGAAGGGCAGTGGGTGTTCCTGGAACAGCAATGGCCGCTATGGTGGACAAGTAAGAAAAACAAAGCATTCTTGCAAGGACAAGGATGATAGGGAGGACAATGGGGAAACTGCAGTTTCTTTAGATGCCTTATCATCTCTGCAGGTTTTATCTTACCATGTGAGGCCACAGCAGTCATTAGCATTAGGGCTTCCAACTGTGAAAAGAGGGGGGAGTTTTCACATCCCAATATGGTTCAAGGGCAGGATAAAAACAAACTTTGGGTGCCCTCTAGACTCAATTTATAATTTGTGGGCCTCAAAAATCCTGTTTGTTTTTGATAGGTTTTCCCCGGTGGTGCAGCAGAGAAACAGGCAGAAGGATAAAGGGAAAGGGGCTTTATTTTTTTGGAGGACATGGAGAGAACTTGGGGAAGATAAGGAATTCTCTGAATTGGAACAAAGGGAGGCTGAGGCTTTTACGGCCTTTTGCCAGGGGTGGGGTTTGAGGAGGATGTTGAGAGATACCTGAGGAGCTGATTGGGGCCTTCCCTGAGGTGGCGGGACAGGTGAAAGGAAATTGCACCCTGGGCTGAGTTGAAGAAGAGGGAGGTGGTCTTTGGGGAGATAAGCTGTTGTTTTAAAGGCTTCAGCCATATTAGATGACCACCATAATGATTCAGCAATTCATACTAGGGCCAGAACCTATCAGTTTTCTGTTTTTGTTGTTACAATGACAGCAAAGTTTGGACTTGCAGATGGGCAGGCCTGGAGAGCAGCCACTAACTCTCAGTGTCTCTATTCCTACCCACTGAATTTCCTGGTACCTGTTAAGGACCTTTGTAGCCTCTTAGAGACAGCCACATAGTCCTACACTTCCCATCAGGATCAAACATCAGATTCAAGAGTTTGCGGTTAAATGTCAGCAGCAGACTGGAAGATAAACCTTTCCTGAGGATGACTTTTCTTCTTTTGTATTGGAATTTAGGAGCATGCCTTTGGCCGTAGCAGTTCCGAGCCTTTGTAAAAGTCCTGATAGAGCTCTTTTCTTTTCCCAATAAACTTGGTTTAGCATAGCTTAGTTTATAAAATGGACTTGTTGATTTCAGCCCATCCTTGATGCAATGAAGAAAGTGTAAATCGACCCTTTCTCCTTGGAATGTATGACGAGCTCAACTGGGCTTAGCAGAGGGACAGGCTTCCTCTTCTGTAGTGTCCTACACCTTCTCCTCCTCATCGTCATTTTCCTTTGCCTCACGGACGGCATGTTTATAGTTATTTCCTGTCCTTGCTGCAGCTCTTGAACTTATTGTCTCACTGAGGATGAGCACCATCAGGTCATCCCAAGTGAGTCTGGGGAGAGAAGGCTCTCCCAGGCCTGGGCATAGCTGTCATGATCTTCTATGAAATGTCCCAAATCTCTTTTCATGTCTCCTAGCTCAGCATAAGTACATGGGATGGTTCCACCTGTCCTCTGTAATTGGAGTGGAGTGGCATCAGGTTGGCAGCTGGGGCATGGGCCTGACTCGGGATATACGGTATAGATCCCCTGCCGAGAATTTCTGGGTTTGGGCTTTTCAAGGTTGGGGCCTTAAGTTTGGGTCTCTCCCCACTGGGACAAAGGGAAGTGATTGGTCTCAAAGTGCTAACAGAGGTGGGACAATAGAACACTGAGATATCCATTCAGGATGATTTCTAAGACAAAACAATGACTGAACATAAACCACTTATCCTCATTTTCCTTCTTTTTTGCAACACACATCTAAGTGGCATATGGCATTGTAATTGGTAGCCCCCACTGGGCCACCTTTCTTGGTTTCCTGGCCAAGCCCTAGTACAGTAAAAACAAAGGCCTCTTTTCTTGAACTTTGGGGATCTAATTTTTTCCACTGTTTAAGAAGACATTCCAGCCAGCAGTGAAGAGGACAGAATAGCTGATTGTTCCCCACTTAAAGAAAGAAAAAGACTGGATGTGAGGGTTTCTTTACCTTTGGGTACCCTCCCCAGCAAAGGCGCCCCTAATTCTAAGGATAAAATGGGAAAGAAAGCCTGTCATGACCCCAACCTGTTCTGCTGCAGGTTTCCACCAAGACATTTCTTTCTGCCTTGCAAAACAGAGAGGACTCTTACCTCATCAGGAAGTTCAAGCGCAGCTTTGATTTCCTTCTTCCCTGGCTCCATACCATCAGAAGGATTTATCTGCAGTTACCCACATATGGGTTTGGGCCAGTGTCCCTGATGAGTCACTCCCTTTAGGGAACTGGACCAGAACCTTTGTAACCCCTTTATGTCCCTGGTAATGTTCGTCATGCCACATCTCTAGAGCAGAGTTCCCAGAAGGTTTTCTTTAAAGGAGCTAAGATATCTACTAAAGCCTGATTCCAAAGTGAATGGGGGCTTTCTTTGGTTTATATCTGTTGAAAAATTGTGCCTCCCATGGCCTGCTAAGGGTAGTCTGGGCTTTTGACCCTGTTCTTTAGTTTTATCACAAATCAAGACACTGTAAAATATAGACCAAGAATAGGGGCCATTTGACACATTTTTCTCTATATAGACCTAATTGCCTCTTTTTTTTTTTTTATTTAAAATTTTTATTTATTTATTTATTTGTTTGCTTGTTGTGTTTGTTTGTTTCTTTATTTATTCATTTTGTGGCTGGCTCAGCCTGCCCTGGTGGTGGCGCTGGCGCAGCATGTGGTGCCGGGGATCGAACTGCAGTCCCCGCAGTTGCCTGAGCCCTCCTAAGCAGGCGCTTTAGACCACTGAACCATCTCGCCGGC
>PVKN010032125.1:0-12319 GCA_004027915.1 Capromys pilorides
AAAGTTAGTGAAAAAAAAAAAAAAAAAAAATGTTAAGGGAGACCCGCTCTCAAAATGGGGAAGGTACTGGGCAGAGTGGTGAACACCTGTAATTGCAGCACTTAGGAGGCTAAAGCGGGAGGATCAGGCTGGCGAGATGGCTCAGCGGTCTAAAGCGCCTGCTTAGGAAAGCTTAGGCAACTGCAGGGACTGCGGTTTGATCCCCGGCACCACATGCTGCGCCAGCCCCACACCCAGGGCAGGCTGAGCCAGCTGTTAAAAAATAAAATGTCTGAAAATTATTTTAAAAAAGAATGAAAAGTGAATGTTTAAAAAATAAAATAAAGCAGGAGGATCACTTCGAGTTCAAGGCCAGCTTAGGTTGCATGGGGAGACCTTTTCTCCCCCATCCAAAATAAGCAGAAGCCCAAGGCTGCATCAGTGATGTGCTCAGGGGACAGCACTGGCCCAGTGCACGTGAGGCTGGGGTTTGACTTGCTTCTAGAATAGAGCAGTTAAGTGCTTGGGCTACAGGGAGGGCAAGGACCAGCTGGTGTGCGGTCTGGACGGAGCAGGGGACACTGCCAGGTGGAAGCGGTCAGACACGGGCTTGGCGACAGATCTGTCCCCGCTATGGCCTCACAGGCTGCTGGGACCCATGGCGTCTTGCTGGGTTTCTTTTGGATTTCAAGACAGGGTCTTGCTGCACAGCCCAGCGTGGTGGCCTGGGTTTGTGGTGCCCGTGCAGCCCCTGTCCAACAGCTGTTCCTTGCTAAGCTGCTTCCCCAAAGTAGCAGAATAAGATTAACCTGGTTGCGGGGTCGGGGACTGCTATCAGCTGGGTTAATTCGCAGGCGATGCTAACAGGGTCTCTTGTCATAAAGATGAAACCAGCACCCAAGTCAGAAGCCTCGAGTGGGCTCAGAAGCCCCTCTGGGGACCGTCCCATCACTGTACCCGGGGCATGTGGCCCTGGAAGCTTGGATTCACCTAGGTCCGTTGATCTCAGCCCAGTGTGATCGCCATGCTCAGGAGGCTGAGGCAGGAAGATCAAAGTAAATTCAGGGCCAGCCCGAGATGCATAGGCTCTAAAAGCCAAACCAAACCAAACCAGAGTGCATCCATCCCAAGTTCTGCAACGAGGAAGCAGCATCACTTACACAGAGACCACAGCAAGGCCGGGCGTGGCCAGTTGGGCTGATGGTACCAGGGATTGAACTTGGACCTCGCGCTTGCCAGTCATGCACCTGTGCCACTGGAGATCTATCCCCAGCCCTGATGCTTTGTTTTAAATCACACCCACTTGCACACACATGCATGCACGCTTGTCTTAGGAAACTGCTTCAGATGAAAATCAAGCTTTGGGAGAACCCTGTGCAGCTTGCAGCCCCTGCATCATTCCCCAAGCAAATGCCCAGTGATCCTAGGACTCCAGTGTAGCTGTCAGCGAGGAGTTGGTGTCCTCCAATGAGGGCAGGCAGAACCCTGTGCCACACAGAGATGGCACCACTTGCGGGACATCCGGCTCTGGCCATCTTCTCAGCCCACTGTGGGAGTGGGGACAGCGGCTCCACTACGAAGCCGTGCACCTGTGCAGCTTGGGCCCTGCCTCCTGTGCCTGGACACCAGGCCCCCAACTCAGCCAGGGTCCCAGGAGCAGCCAGGGGCCCTGTCTGACATTTGCCTAAAGCCACGGGCTCCTGTGTCCACTGTGCCTCTATGGCAGGGGGCACACCTGTCACTGAGGACTCACCTCCTGAGTGGAGTGGCTACGCTGCACCCAGAGCAACACCGAGTGGACACAGTGGTCCAGGCTGGCCTGTGTGATGTCACAGGGAGCCCCTGGCAACCAGTGTACAGCAGCCGCCCTGGCAGCAGCCAAGGCAGGGCCCGAGTGCCTCACGTCTTTTTTGAACTTTATGTATTTGTTATGCCCTGGGTGTGGGGCTGGCACAGCACGTGGTGCCAGGGATCAAACCACAGTCCCTGTGGTTACCCAAGCAGGCGCTTTAGATAATTGAGCTACCTCACCAGCCGCCCACATCCTCACCCCAGTGCCCACCCATAGCCTTGTCAGACACAGCCTTGGGGGTGGCCTGTATCCCCAGCTAGGACCACACCCACCCCTGGCCACAGCCTGGCCCAGCCCACTACCCACACTGGGGCACCACACTGCTAACCCGCCATACGAGAAAGAGCTCTCACGCATGCTGCACACTCTAGGAGGAAATCATAGCTCGAAGGACGCACCCAACACATGCACCACCTGTGATGGTGGCATCCTGGGAGGCTGAGGCAGGACAGCAAGTGCCAGCCCAGCCTGCACAGACGAGGAGACCCTGGGACGCAGTTCTAGCTGGGGTGTCCTTCAAATTTCAATGCTCCTGCATCAAGGGCAGGGACAACAGCGCGCACAGCGCCAGCCTGATGGACCCATTTTAAATTCTGAAGTCTGTTTTAATCCACAATTTAAAAAACAGTAGAGCCCATTTCTGGCTCTAGGATGTGGGTCAGGGCTGGGGGGCTGTGCAAGCATGGGTCTGGTCCCAGAGTAGGAGGGACCGCACGAAGTTTGGGTCCTGGGTTCAGTCCTACCTCTGAGATAGCACAGCCCTGAGGAGGGTGTCCTGCTGAGCAGGTTCCCTGGGAGGCCTGTTCCAGGGCTTAATAGCTTGATCCTAGAGAGCCCCAGACAGGCCCAGCCAACAAGCACTACAGATGGTGCCTGCCACCCACACCTTCAAGTCCAAACTGGCTGAGGCCACTCAGGCCAGCCATACGTAGGCGGAACACACCAGTACTTCTAGCACCCGTATCACTGAACTATAAAGACCTTACACAACGGCCCCATCAATCCCCCAGTAGGCAAGGTGCTGCACCAGGAACGCTTTCTGCATCCTGGGACTACCTTCTCAATGCTACCCACCCAAAATAAAGACACTTTCACACTCTGAGTACTTTTAAACTCAGCTGTATTTATTACCTCTTAAAGCAGAATGTGACCTGGGCACTCTACCTGCATTCACAGGCCTTGTTACATCTCTGCAGTATCCCTAGGAAGTTTTCTCACTTGAAATAGTCCTTTTCTTTGGAAAACAAGCCCGTGCAGCTCCTGCCATGGAGTTCTTCGGTGTAACAAACATACTTCTAGAAGCCTAGGACATGCAGATTTGAAACTACTGGGGAAAGCTTAAAAAAAGATCCTAAGAAAACTCAAGTTATCTTAACAAATATTCCTTTAAACTTCAGGGAATCTCAACACTTCAGAGACACAAGATTTGGTCTACTAAGGAACCTGGCTTGGTAACTAAGCTCTTCAGACCTCACAAAGTTAACAAGTTACATCTTACCACGAATATTTCAACTTGTTAAAATAAACCAAGGCGAAACTAGAGAAAAGCACTGCTAGCTCTGCTTTAGTGCCTAAATTATCACAGTATTACTTAAAAGTAGAAAGAAACCTTATCTTCCCCTTGAAAGTAGTTATCATGCCATACAGACTTAACAAAAAAATCCTCAAAAATATGTATCATTAGAGAGAACGAAGGTTGCAGCACTGAGCACGCAGTTAGTGGCTCTTCGGGCTGAGCTCAGTCGACTTCTTCCATGCGTGACGTGTCGTCATCTCCTTCAAGGGGTGGCATCTCCTCGTTGACAGCAGCAGTGGTATCATCAGCAGTGGGGTCATCTTCATCAATACCTTATTTGAGAAAGTAAAGTCTGCATTAGGGTTTTTAAAGCCAGCCTTCAGCCTTTTACTCATTTACACCCATGTTTACGTCTGAACAGCAGTCTATAAATTTTTTCTTCCTTTGGCCAGTTTAGCTCACCCTGTGGCAGGTCTGGTGCCACCATGTGGTACCAGGGATGGAACCACGGTCCCTGCGTGCTTGCCTAAGCAGACACTTTAGACTGATGAGCTATTTCACTGGCCCCAGGTCTGTAAATTTAAACAGAACTAATGCTCCATTAGTAAACCCCACTTATCTCTAGTTGTTCCCCAAGCAGAATGAGACTACCAGGACTCCATGGTGCCAGCTAGGCACTCTCCTGCTGAGCCACCTCTTCTCGTGTGGCTCAATGAAGCACCCCTTCCCAGTAGCCACGGCTTCCTTCTCTCTGTGACATCTGTGAGCTCACCTAGACCCAGCTTGATCATCCTGTAAATCCTGTTGGCGTGTGTCTGCGGGTCTTCCAGGCTGAAGCCAGAGGACAGCAGTGCGGTTTCGTACAGCAAGATGACCAGATCCTTCACAGACTTGTCGTTCTTATCGGCCTCAGCCTTTTGCCTCAAGGTCTCGATAATGGAGTGGTCAGGATTTATCTCCAGGTGCTTCTTTGCCGCCATGTAACCCATCGTGGAGTTGTCTCTTAGGGCTTGGGCTTTCATGATTCTTTCCATGTTTGCTGTCCAGCCATACGTGCTTGTGACAATACAGCAAGGAGACGTCACTAACCGGTTTGACACGACTACCTGTAATCAGGAGATGCAAATGATGAGTAGGCCTTGAAAGACCCAGTGCTTTCCACTTCTCAGGCCTTCAACTTAAGGTAGCAACACAACTAAAACGCTAACTACCTGCCAATGTAAAAGCAACGCCATAACCATTGTGGATGGAACACGCAAGCTAAACCTCTCAAGTCAAGATGGCACTAGCACAGCTAAGCATCAACACCTTAGACTTCTTTGTAATTAGTAAGTCATTGCTCACATACCTTTTCAACCTTTTTCTCCAAGATGTCTTTCATGATCTTACACAGGTTTTCAAACTTTGTCTTTTTCTCTTCCTGTTTTTTTTTCTCCTCTTCATCTTCTGGAAGTTCCAAGCCTTCTTTGGTAACCGACACTAAAGTTTTCCCCTCAAACTCCTTCAGCTGCTGGACACAGTACTCATCGATGGGCTCAATCATGTAGATCACTTCCAAGCCGTGCTTCCGGAGCCGTTCCACAAAAGCTGAGTTAGCTACCTGGTCCTTGGTTTCACCTGAAATGTGACAGTAAACAGCTTCACCTGCTGCTTTGCACTCTGCTGCCTGGGCTCTCAGATGCTCAAGAGTGCGCAAATAGCGAGCAGCTCCACCCTGAGGGACTCACCTACACCACCCACAATGTGGCTTCCATGAAACAAAGCAGTGGAGTCTACAGCAGGGACTGTCCCTTACCTGTTATATAATAGATGTGCTTCTGGTTTTCCTTCATCCTGGTGCAATAGTCCTTGAGAGACACCATCTCATCCCCAGAAGCAGATGTGTAGTAACGGAGCAGTTCTGAAAGCTTCTTCCGATTCTGAGAGTCTTCATGTATCCCAAGCTGAAACAAAGCATGGAACTCATTCAGGCTTGCCTGCACTGAACTCGGAACTATCATTTAAAATGAGAACAGTTTAATACTACTGGTCACCCGAACGTATTTATACCAACCTTTATGTTCTTAGAAAACTGCTCATAGAACTTCTTGTAGTTCTCCTTGTCCTCTGCCAGTTCAGTGAACAACTCCAAGCACTTTTTTACCAAATTCTTTCTGATGACTTTCAGAATTTTGCTCTGTTGTAACATTTCCCGAGAAATATTTAGAGGAAGATCTTCAGAGTCCACCACCCCCCTGATGAAATCTGTAAGAAAAGATCAAAACATTCCCATCATTGCAGGAAAAAAATGACTCTCAGAACACAGAAATGAAGGAGTCTGGGGGTGGCAGGGCGACTCCCCTCCCTCTTCAGGTCTCTTGAGACACGGTCTCGCTATGCAGTTCAGACTGGCCTTGAGCTCACTTTTGTAGCCCCGGCTGGCCTCGAATTCACACCGATCCTCCTGCCTCAGCCTCCCAAGTGCTTGCTGGGATTACAGGAGTACCCCACCACATCTGGCTAGGTCTCCCTCTCTGTACTCACTCAGGTACTCAGGGATCAGCTCCTCACAGTTATCCATGATAAAAACTCTGCGTACATATAACTTGATGTTGTTCTTCTTCTTTCTGTTTTCAAACAGGTCAAAAGGAGCTCGTCGTGGGACAAAAAGAAGAGCCCTGAATTCCAACTGTCCTTCGACAGAAAAATGCTGCAATAAAAAAAAAAAAAAAAAAAAAAAAAAAAAAAATGTCAAGTGGAGTAACTTTCACCAAGAGCTCCTTGATGAACACCACTGCACATAACTCAAGAGCATTTTGCAAGCGTCAGGGTAGGAAAGGTGCAGTACCTGCCTGCAAGATAAGCTGGATCCCCGCAGCACCCACCTTCACTGCCAGGTGATCCTCCCAGTCATTGGTCAGACTCTTGTAGAACTCCCCGTACTCCTCATTAGTAATATCATCAGGATTTCTGGTCCAGATGGGCTTTGTTTTGTTCAGTTCTTCTTGGTCGATATATTTCTCCTTAATTTTCTTCTTCTTCTTCTTGTCACCATCCTTCTTTTCCTCTTCTTCTTCATCAGAACCAACATCTTCTATTTCAGGCTTGTCATCAGACTCCTTTTCTTCCTTTTCTTTGTCTTCCTCTTTGTCCTCCTTTTCTTCAGCTTCATCATCACTGACTTCTTTATCTCGTTCCTTCTCCACCTAAAAGATACAAAATCACTGTACCTGTGGTACATTCCCAGTGCTCCTGGGAAGCTAAGACAGAATAGCAAATTCAAGAACAGCCTAAAAAAATCAACACAAGTACTTAGGAAGCTGAGGCAGGAGGATCATTGGAGTTCTGAGACCAGCCTGGGCTATTTTAAAGTGGGCTCAAAGCCAGCCTGAACTGCACAGAGACCTTGTCTCGAAAAAGAAAAACTCTTATATTTACTGGAAACAGAGTATTCTAGCCAACAAGACTCATTACAGTTAAGACTAAAAAGAATGGCTTGCACACAACTGCATTAGCTAGACTGAAAAAGCACTAAAATTCTAAAGGCCTGATGTTTTTAAAACTGGGTACCTTAGAACAGACATGTCTACCTTTTTTTTTTTTTTTAATTTTATTTATTTGTTTGCTTGTTGTGTTTGTTTCTTTATTTTATTTATTTTGTGGCTGGCTCAGCCTGCCCTGGTGGTGGGGGCTGGCGCAGCATGTGGTGCCAGGGATCGAACCGCAGTCCCTGCAGTTGCCTGAGCTTTCCTAAGCAGGCGCTTTAGACCACTGAACCATCTCGCCGGCCCCAGACATGTCTACCTTTAATGTTTTAACTCCCAACTAGTCTTAGATTAGTCTCTTAAGCAAGTTGGAACTAGGTGTGGAGTTGCAGGTATAACCTCAGCACTCTGAAAGGCTGAGGCAGGAGGAGCCCAGCTGAGGCTATTTTACAACTTTGGAAATGTACCTCAGTGCCAAAGCCGGACTCAAATCCTTGCCTCAAGAGGAGGGCCTCCAGAAAACCCCAGCACAGGCCCTTCACAGGAATCCACTTCCCCAGCAACACTTACAAAGAGAGTAATGGGATAACCAATGAACTGTGAATGCTTCTTCACAATCTCTTTTATTCTTCTTTCTTCCAAATACTCAGTTTGGTCTTTCAGATGTAAGATAACCTTTGTTCCTCGGCCCATAGGTTCACCTGAAAATCCAGGAAACCGACAGAATTTAAATTGCAATCTTTAAAAGATTAGGAAAAAATGCAAATAATTCAGCTTGGCCACACCCAGAACCCCTATGGTAGCTACGCCTCTGACGGCCACAGCTCCCACCCCCATGCGGCTCCTCACCCCAAACTACACCCTGCCTATATAAGTCCACAGCTCTTTCAAGGGTCCCACCAGTAGTACCCAGCCCACGTGACCAACCGCTGTACCAGCCATGTGCCTACCTGCGTCTGTCCTCACAGTGAAAGACCCTCCTGCTGAGGACTCCCACGCGTACTGCTCATCATCATTATGCTTGGTGATCACAGTCACTTTCTCAGCAACCAGGTAGGCAGAATAAAAACCCACACCGAACTGGCCGATCATTGAGATGTCAGCGCCCGCCTGCAAAGCCTCCATGAAGGCCTTGGTCCCCGACTTGGCTATGGTGCCGAGGTTATTGATCAGGTCGGCCTTGGTCATTCCAATCCCAGTATCCACGATGGTCAGGGTGCGATCTTGCTTGTTCGGAATGAGGTTAATGTGCAGCTCCTTGCCAGAGTCAAGCTTACTGGGGTCTGTCAGACTTTCATACCTGATTTTGTCCAAAGCCTAGGACAGTAAAACACCACCCATCAAGCACAGGGCCCCAAGGTGAACTGAAACCAACCCCTACCTCTGCACTGCCCGGAAAACTCACATCGGACGAATTGGAAATCAATTCCCTCAGGAAGATCTCTTTGTTGGAGTAGAAGGTGTTGATGATCAAGGACATCAACTGCGCGATTTCTGCCTGGAAGGCGAAGGTCTCCACCTCCTCCTCCTCCATGGGCTGGTCCTGGATCGGGGTCTCCTCCGGCATCTGAACCGATACCGCACCGCGTTAAGCGCGCGACGCAGGCACGAGACGACGCAGCCACGAGACCCCGCCGCCTTCGCCGCCGGAGCCCGATTTAAGAGCCGCGGAACCAAGCGCGAGCGAGCGAGCGAGCAGCGCAGGGCGGCCGCCGACAAAGGGATGACCTCATTTCGGCTGCGGCAAGGGCCGGGCGCGTGTGCTCGCCGCGGGAGGACGGCGGCAGAGGGAGCCGCGCACGCCGCCCGCGTCCGCCTCCGCCCGGGCCTTCTCGGCGGCCGCCCCGTCACCCGGGCGCCTCCGCCCGCACGGACCCTCGCCCTCGCCCTCGGCCGCCGCCTCTGCCGGGCAGGCCGTCCACCGTCCCCAAAGACAGGGAGGCCGCGGCCTTGGCAAGGTTCGGGGCCGTGCCACCGCCCTGCTTCCTCGCCCGCACGACCGACCTGCACCCCATCCCCCTCCACGGCCCCCAAAGCCCCTCACCTTGGCTGAGTGGGGCGACAACCAACACGGACACCGCTCCTAGCCTCTGAGGCAACTGACGCACCACCCCCGCGCCTCCCTTATATAGAGGAGGGCCCGCCCGGCGCGCGCAGCCTTTTCCAGAAGCCTCCCGAACCTTCCGGAAGAGCCCTCCCCAACTGCCGCCGCGGCCGCGCGCCTGCGCCTGCGCCTGCGCCTGCGCCCTGGCCGCGCCCGTTGGCCGGGGACGCGCGCTAGACTCTGTGCCCTTCCCCCACCGGCTGCGCGCAGGGCGCGGTGCGCCTGCGCGGCTCGGGGAGGCTCGGCGCGGTCCCGCGCACGGGCGCGTGGTGCTCCGTGAGCTCGGCCGTTCTGCGCTCGGGTACCTTCAAGTCCGTAAAACGTATTTAGTTCTCTTTGTCAAAGCCGGCCGTGTGCTGTATGCGCTCTGGCTCCCCGCGGCGGGGCAGAAGCTTCGAGCCGCGGAGCGGGTCGGTCTCGTGGGCCGCGCGGCGAAGGGGACCCCGGCCTTGCCAGCTGCTGCTCTCGGCCCCGGCGGGGTCAGTAGGCAGAGGATTCTTGTGCGGGAAGCACGCCCCTTGGGGGTGCCCTTCACGCCGTGGACCCCACGCCCGGCTTCCCGGGGGCTCCGCCAGGCGCGCGCGGCCACCTCCTGCCCCCGCCGTGCGCGTGGATCGCACGTGTGACTGGCGAGCTCTCCACACGCGCGTGCAACGCCATGGTGTCCCCTGCCTTCGGCTTGTTATAAAGCCGTATTTCACACGGGGTGTTCAGGGCCTGAGTGAACCAACCGTGCTCCCCTGACGACCCGTCCCACCCAGCGTCTTTCCCGCCTGGCGCAGCACTTAGCACAGCCCCGGAGGCGGGGCGTCCCGGGGAAGCGCCTGGCTTCGCAAGGCGGTTCTGCGCGGGAATCGACAACGGTGTGCACGGCGGTCACCGGCGGAGGGGAGCGAGCCGCTTCACCTTCAGGGGCTCTTGCGCTGCTCGCTCCCCTCCGCAAGTGCCCAGCGTCTCTCTGCAAGCCCATTTCTGGGGAAACCTGTTTTACTGGGCCCTGAGACTCTGGGGGAAGGGGTGCCCACGTGCATGCGTGTGTGTGTGTGTGTGTTTGTGTGTGTGCGTGCACGCCCGCGTGTGAGAGGGAAGATGTAGCTCAGGTCTTTCAGTAGCATGGGCCCTTGGAAGGCTAGGGATATGGGGAAGGAGGCGTTCCACTGTCCCCCTCTTCTGGCTTGGGGGCCCCTCTTGCTTTTCCCCAAAGTCTGATTTCTTGTAGATGAAGTGACAACCGACACCTTTTCTACAAGGTCTGATCTCTTGTAGATGAGTCATTCTTTTTTTTTTTTTTTTTTTTTGTCTTTTTGAGACAAAGTCTCGCTGCGCAGTTCAGGCTGACCTTGAGCTCACTTTTGTAGCCCAGGCTGGTCTCAAACTCACATCACTCCTGTCTCAGCCTCCCAAGTGCTGAGATTACAGGCATGCGCCACCACACCCAGCTAAAATGCGCCATTCTTGCCTCTCAAATTCTTTGTCCTCTGCTCCCCAAAACTTTCCAAGGCCCTCATGCTGGCTGTCACCCTAGCCCTCAGTCCCATCCTTTCAGCGACCCTGGTAAGACCCCACATTTCACCGTCCTGTGCTGCTTTTCTGACCATTTCACTACCAACGTGCACACGCATGCGTGTGCACACAACCTGCTCTTTCCCTGTTCCTTTCCGCCTAAGCTCTTCTCCACCTGCTGCTGGACCCCAGGAAATCTTGTCGGACAGTCCATCTATGTGCTGTCCTTTCTGTTGCAGTCCTGGGGATTAACCCCACAACCTTGCTCATGCTGGTGAATGCTCTACCACTGAGCCATATGCCTAGTCCCTTTTTAAATTTTTATTTTGAGACAGTGCTTTGATAAGTCCCCCAGTCTGGCTTCAAACCTGCGTACCTGAGATTCTAGGTGTGCACCACCACACCTGGCTATGCCTCTCACTAACTACTCCCAGGAGCACTGGGCCACAAGGAATCTGAGCTCCAGACCTCGATGCCAAGAAGAGGAGCTGTTTACCTCACCAGCCCCTTCTAGAGCCATGCCAGTAGGTGGCTTTTTGTTTGTTCTTGAAACAGTCTCAATCTGTAGCCCAGACCAGCCTTGAACCCACAGGGATCCTCCTGCCTCAGGCTCCGAGTGCTGGGGTTACTGGTACGTGCCACCATGCCCAGTTGAGCTGGTAGCTCCTCGCAGAGCTCCAGTTTCCCGAAGAGGCAGGGGCTGACCTTCTCCAAGCCCTTGATGTCCCTCCAGTCTCACTTCCTCTTCTACCAGCCTCCTCCACCTGCCTCCTGAATAGAAGATTTCTAATCCATGTTTGCATCCTGCACATGTGGCCTGCTATATGAGAGTTAAACTTGTCGCAAAGTGATTTTGTTTATTTGTTCCCTTTGTTGTGTTGGGGATGGAGCTCAGGGCCACGCTCCGGGACTTTGGCTGTGTTGGGTTTATTTAGGTTTGCTTTGGTTTGACTTCTTGAGCGAGGGCCTCACCATGCCAAGCAGGCTACCTTGGCCTTGTGATTCTCCCACTCCAGCCTCAGTGCTGGAGTTATAGCTGTGTGCCGAGATGCTCGGCTAATGGGCCTCATTCTTGCTGAGCAAATATGGAGTTGCTGAGCTGCACCCCCAGCCCCTCAAAGTGAGCCTCAATCTCAGCCTCCAAATGTTGGGGAATCAGAATTTTTCTCCTCCATTTGGGACTTTTCACTGTTCCTCCTCTAAGCTGGGACACAAGGCACAGTATCCATGTCCACATGACTTGGGTTCAAATCTACCTCTGCTACTGTCCAGCTATGTGACTTGGGGCCAGGGACTTACCCACTGTGTGCCTGTAAGTCCAGATACGAAAAACTGGCCTGAAACTGTCTTCTGCAGAGCTTAGGATGTTTACGTGGCTGGTTTGGGTTTGGGGCATGGCCCAGGGCAGAGCTTGACACACAGTAACTGCTGCCTATGTTTGTTAAAGTGAAGAATTGGGCACCCCAAGCTGGGCGTGGCAGCCAACACCTGAAATTCAAGCACTAGGCCGGCTGATGCAGAAGGGTGAGTTCAGAGAGCTGAAGCAGAACAATGAGTTCAAGGCCAGACTGTGGGTGTTTTTAAATTGGGAATCTTTTCCAGGCAGCAGTAAAGAGATAGGAAAGATAAAAGAAGTCTCATTAACTACAAAAACACACAGGACAGAGGGCAGATGGGACAGGTTGACCCTCTTGCCCTGAGATATAGAAAGCTGAGACTTTTGCTAGGGGTAGAGTTTGAAGGGATTGTTTAAAAATATCTGAGGATTCAAAGAGAATAAATTTTTTCTTTTTTTCTTACCAATATCGATTAGAAAATTTATCACGTCTACACCCTGTGCTGTGTATAACTACTATGAGGACAACAATATGCAATGTGCCAATTATTGCGAATGTACTACT
>PVKN010032126.1:0-12321 GCA_004027915.1 Capromys pilorides
ACAGCAAGAGTATAATGTGATCTTATTTCTTCTGACAGGTGCTAGGGGCTGTATTTTGAATTTGCCATTCTTTTGAATACTGTGCAAATGTCTCTATCCCAGGGCCTGAGGCCTAAATTCACTTCTGCAGGCATAGAGCCAACTGGACTGGGCCTCTGGGGACCTGACAGAGCTGAACCTTTCCTAGAAGCCTCTCCAGCCAGGCAGGGAGCAGCTTGACTCTCCAGGAGGAAGCAGAGTGATTGGGGTGCAGCCATTTTTGTCTCTGCCTCCTGTGTGACCTGCAGTTACACCCAGGGATGTCAGGGGCACTGAGCTCACATCTCACCCTATGGTCTGTTGCCTCCCCAAACAGTGCAGTAGTGCTATGGAGGTCTTCCAGGAAGGCCCCTGGAAGGATGCAGCCCCGGCGCTCATTTCTGAGGCCTCAGACCCTGCTCATATTTGTTGAACATGACCTCTCTGGCTCTCCAGAAGCTCCAGTCTGCTGGGCACAGCTTCCTGCTCTTCCTGCCCTGTACCTGGATGCCCTTCCTGCCATCCTCCCTCTCCTCTAGAAGCACATTCTTCTTCTCTGTGGTTTTGTCCCTCACTGTCTCCACATCCCCTCTCTGACTTTCCTTCCCCTGGGAATGGGGCTAATCATGTTTGCCTAATGATATTTTGGTGTTTTGTTGAAGTGCCCCTGTTACTTAAAGCTCATATTATTAGTGGCATGAAAGCCACATGTATGTGTGTACATATGTGAGAATGTGCAGGTGTCTATACACATAGATTGAGTATATACATCATGGACATGTGTATGCGTATACGTGCATGGGCATCTCCATGTGTGTACATGCATGGAGATGTGTGTGTATGTGAGTGTGTTTTCTTAGTTGCTTCTGAACCAGCACTTCTTGAGCTTGTGTAGGCAGGAAGAGTGCTTTCCTGATGTTGGTAGTACTAGGTTTTATGTTAGTTATGATACAGGGTTTCATCCTAAACAATCAACCTGCCTCTACCCCTCTGGAAAACTCTTAAATTGATGCTAGGTTGTTTAGTAGACCTGAGAAATCTTTTCAACTCAACAAGAAATAAAGCCTTGGTGACAGGTTTTTTTTTTTTCCAGTAGATTATTGCTGGACTGGACCCATATAAATTTGGGAGTTGTGAGGTCTGAACTAGAGAATCCCTAGTGGCTGGTCATATATTCCTTGAGACCCCTAGCCCTCTTTGCCAGATGGTTACAGCCAAGGTAGATGACAGGAGCGGGTCGCCCTGGGCTGATTAATCAATGGAGTGTCCTGCATTGCCTATGCCAGGTGAGGGGTTTTGCTTCTATCTGGTGATGGTTTCCCAAAGTGTGATAGCTTTGGCAGTCAGAAGAACTTTATCTTGGTCTGCATGGCTGCAGACTAGGTAGTGTAGACAAGCAAAATTATTTCCCAGTGTGCTGGAGACTGAAATACTAAGACTAATGGGTTGGAAAGCCTCCCTCTTCTGCCTGGCCTGCAGATGGGTGACTTCTTCTGTCTGCAAGTGACTGTATCCAAGTCTTCTCAAAGGGCACTAATCTTGAGGGCCCCCCAGTGATCCCATTGACATAATTATCTCTTGAAAGACCTTGTCTCAATTACAGTTGCAGCTTGAATTGCTGGGTGTTAAGATGTTTAGCATGATGCTTTGGAGTGACATAAGTCAGCCTGTATCGAGCTTCAGCAGCCTTTGAAAGCAATTTCCTCTCCTGTGTTGCCTAAATACTTGCTCTGCGTTTCCTCTGACTTGTTCTGGGTATTTCATATCAATGAGTTAATTTTCTCCACACTGGCCTTCCCTGGGGTAGGAGCTCTCAACCCCACTCTACTCAGAGGAAGCCCAGGAGATAATAGATAGCCTCCCCTGCCCTGGCTCCTAGCTGTGTGGGGCAGATGCACCCAGGATCTTGCTCCAGCACCCACACCCTTCACCGGACTGTGACCTCTGCTCAGCAGACCACGTCCCCCAGTGCTGCTAACCTGATTTACAGCCTGGGTAGGTTTTGCTGTGCTTCACTGCTCCTTGGGAGCAGCATCTCTGGGTGTGTGGCATCCTGTGCAGGCTAAGGATGGGATGGAGTGAGTTCAGGGTCCTTTCCCATCACAGCCTGGGGGTTAAGGGCTGAGCCTTCTGTGTGCAATCCTAAATCCAAGAGAAGTACGAGCTCCAAAGTTAGGGGCTGAGTAATATTGCTCCCCATAAAGGCTATTCCTCTTTAGAGGCAAATAAACTGAGGCAGAGAAGCCATTCTTTCCCCTAGGGGAGCAAAACCTGATAGCCACTTAGAGGGGATAGAAAATGACTGGCGAGGGGACTTAACGGTCAAGCCCGGCAAGGATATTAAAGGGAACTTGATATCACAGTGGAAAGAGCACCAGTTTGGGATCAGATGTATTCACATTTGATCATAATCGCTGTCTTTCAGGATAACGTGATTTGGTCTCAGTTGCTTACCCTGAAAAATGAGTACACAACCTCTCCTTGCAGGGTCACTGTAAGGTGGGAGAATAGAAGCAGGGTACTCAGTGCAGTGTTTGGTTGATTTTTCTTGGATAGGCTGAGCTGCAGTCACCAATTATTTACAACACTAGTGTTTTATATAACTACAGATTTTTGTTTTGTAGCATGTGTCTGCCTATGACTCCTCTCTCCAATGCAGAAGCCATCATTTCAAGCTTTGCCAGTCATCAGAGGCTGGGGGAGGGTTTTACACTAGCAATGAGATGCTTTCATTTGGAAGGAACACCTACCCTCTGCCTATGGCTCATAGTTCAACCCAGGTCACAAGGCGCCACTTGCCTGCGAAGGGGCCATGAAGTGTGATGCTCCAGCACCTAGGAAGAAGCGACCAGAAGCCTCGGTGAACAACAGTAATCCTGGTCTCTAGTACTGTTTAGGTGTCTAGTACATAGTGACAATATTACTACAGCTCATTTCTGCCTTTGCCCAAGGCAACTGTGTTCTGTTCTGTTTGCTCCTTTTCTTCCCAAGCAAAACTTCATTCATTCAGTGGACTCCTTGAGTTAGTCACGTGTCCTCTTGCCCTCTCACAATTGGGAAAAGCTACCTCTGCAGAGCCCAGAGATCTTGTGAAGTCTCTGAGCGAGGTGGAGCTGCATGGATTCACTTCTGTGTAGAGAGAAAGCATCTGATCATGGGTTGGGAGGATCTGCCGCGTGGATGATGCGGTGTGACCAGCAGGGAATGAAGCGCAGAGATGGCCGCTTTCATTCAGAGGCTTAAGTAAGGGTCACACTGCTTGGCATCACTGGCCAGGGGGTAGTTAGGCTTCAGTTTCAGTGCTGATTTCTCCCTTTTGTTTTTTCTTACATGACGTTCACCATTTCGGCAATCTGAAGTGTTCGGTTTAGTAACAAGAAGTCAGTGAATATCACTGGATGGTCATCTCCACCAGCCATGACCACAACCTTTTTCATCTTTCTAGACTGAAACTCAGTACCTGGTGACAAAGATTCTCCCTCCTCACTTGTGTCAGTCCCCAGCAACCACAGCTCTACTGCCTGTCTCGGTGGAGTTGCCTCCTCCTGGGAGCTCATAGACGCAGTGTTGACATTGTTCCTCTTTCTGCCAGGGGCTTAGTTCACTCCGCATGGTGTCTTCAAACTCCATCCCTTGTTTTAGCACATGTCCAAGTATCCTTCCTGGTGCTGTGCATGCCTTCCAGAGCTTGCTTATTAATTTTTCACTTCTCAGTGAACAGGTGAGCAGCATCTCCCTCTCAGCTGCTAGGAATGCTTCTTGAAGCAAGCGTGTCTTGTAAATCTGGATAGTGTTCGCTCTCTGTTCTTATGGACACATACCCAGAAGTGGCATGTTGGGCTCTGTGGTAATCTTATGTTTAACTTTCTGAGGGCCTGTTGCTCTGTTTCCCATAGCTGGGCCATTTTATGTACTCAGCAACAGCATTTCCCTGACTTTTAACCTCCAGTCTGTCCTCTCCACAAAGGACTTGGGAGTATTAGTTGCTTTGTTTCACATTATTTGTACAAAGGACATAGTTTTTCTTACATCCCATCGATCACAACTTAATTTGGCATTTATTACTTCCTTGTACTAGTTTACTTCATAATTTTGTTCTGAGGTCATGGCTGCAGGCGGAGGTTATCCTTGACATCCTTACAGAGAACACATGAATGCAGAAGTTATGCTTTGCATGTCTTTATTGGACTTTTGTCATTTTTATTACCATAAAGAGACTACCTGTGCCTATGGGCTATTTGTCACCAAATTTCTTTAAGACCCTTAGCCACAAGCCATAAGAGATGTCCACAAAGTCCAATATAGACATGCAGCCCCATGGAGATTTGTGAGAATGGAATTAATTTGAGGCATGCTTTTGGTTTGAGTTAGCATCAGACTCGCAAGTGTGGTAGATGTATCTGAGGGGACATTATTGTACTGGAGAAACAAACACTTAGGGAAAATCACTAATCTTTGGAAGCTCCAAAACTAGTGTTTTATCCCCTTTCACTCTGGAAGTGTGACATCTTGTGAGTCCTAAGTCTGAGAATGTTCTGATGTCCACAGATTGTGTGTCTACCTATGACAACAAGTTCTAACACTTTGAGGGCTGGGTACACAGATGACAGCAGCAAGGCCTTCTGTAGCTGATGTCCACCACTCCTACCATGCTGTTGGCCACCAACATTATCTGAGCAAACAAGCAACATTTGCCATTTCCCTAGAATTTCAGCCAGAGAAGGCTGGAGGGGCCCAAGCTGAGGAGAGCAAAGGATGACCTAGAGACCTCCTGCTGGTGAGAGAGTTAGGGACATCAAGAATCCCTGGGAAGGTGGGTGGGGAGTTTCCAAAGAGTTGTCACTGATCTCCCAGTATCTCTATTCCCAGGGCAATAGATGGTTGTGGTACAGGCCTATCCTGAGGATGGCCTGCTTGTCTTCCAGTATTATTGGAGGGTCCTTCATCACAAGGAAATGCTTCCGTTTGTAGATGACATGCTTCACCTCTGCTTGCAGGAATCCTATAAGTCCTTACAGGTGTTCTGTTCTCCTACACAGAGATGTGCAGGCAAACACTTTTATTTTATAATCTCCATTCCTGAAAATATCTCTGTTTAATTTTCACTTGGCCCTTCTTTTTGAAAGGAAAAAATAAATCCTCTGTAATCCTCTGAGGTTAGAGTTGGAATCACCGTGAAATTCTGTGTTGGCTAATAAAATAAGATGAATATAAATTATAAAATTTCTGAAGACATAGGCCTGAACTTAGCTGTGTTTTTCAATCCATTGCACTTTTGCTTTTTGAGACTTTTTAATTTGAGGCAAGGTCTTCCTATTTTGCTCAGGCTGCTGTGATTTCTGAGCTTAAGTGGGAGGCTCCTGCTCAGCCTCCCACCTAGCTAGGAGTTTGCCTCCTCCAGCAACCACATCCAGCCAAAAGACTAGGTTTTTAAGCCAAGAATTAAAAATAAAACTCGGCTGAGTGTGTAGTGGTGCACGCCTGTAATCACATCAGCTGGGAGGCTGAGTAGGAGGATCACACGTCTACGCCCAGACTAGGCAACTTAGCAGATTAGTGAGATGTTGTCTGAAAACTGTACAAAGGGCCAGGGATATGTGGGATGGGCTTGAATTCAAGCCTCATTATCACCATAAGAAGAAAAGAAAAAGAAAGACAGATAAACAGACAAAAATTCTGTCTTATGCCAACTAGAGGTCTTAGTTATCATTAAGTAATCATCCTGACCTGAATAAAAGATTGTCTTTTAATTAATTAATTAATTAATTTTTCATTTATATTTAGTAGAGGGTCTTCAGGGTTTCACTACACAGATAACACTCATAGTGATTATTGTATTTTTCAGTCTCCCAAATACTGGTATTACAGGTGCGCACCATTACACCTAGTCTCATTCACCATCTCAGCGTGCCCCAGAGGCAGGGCTGCTACAACAGGCAGGGGATCAAATCCCTAGCCCCTGCATCTGCCTAAGCAGGTGCTTTAATCCACTGAGCTATCTGGCCAGCCAAGATTGTTTTTTAAAAAGCTGACCACAGCAAAGAGTCTGGTAGTCACCTCAGAGGACAGGTTCAGATAGTTCCAGCTGAGCTACCATTGACATTTTATATGAAGAGCGTCAGTCAAGGCTGGCCTTGCTGGGTACACATTCATAGATCCTTTCTGTGAATGGAACCTGGGTGGCTGTTTTATAAATGTAAGGGCATGGAATTAAATTTTACATTACCTATTTTTAGTGTAGACTGCTTTATAGCACTGCTGTATTGTTCAGCTTAAAAGCACTGCATTTGGGTGGCAGAGACTGTTCTCATTTAGCCAGCAGAAACCTGTGCAGCTGAATTAATAGCTAACAGAACAGAGGCAATGACTTCATTTGCA
Organism: Capromys pilorides; assembly: GCA_004027915.1. NCBI lineage: Eukaryota > Metazoa > Chordata > Mammalia > Rodentia > Capromyidae > Capromys > Capromys pilorides. The sequence goes on from PVKN010032126.1 coordinate 6,397, forward strand.
AACACCTTGCCACTGAGAGGCCCAATCAGCAGGGGGTGGTGTAACCCACCAGCACAGACTTTTGTGTAGGGCTCTGATGATGCATCTGAATGCAAACTTGCCCAGGAATTTTTTTTTCAAGTGCATTAAAGAGAAAAGTATCTCAGCAGGAGCTTAATAAAGGATTTTTTCCTCTCTTATGTTTGACTTTTTATTTTTGCACAGGCTTCATAGTTTTAGAAATGATTTTGAAGTCAATGTTGTGAATATTAAATAGGGAAGGGAATGAGGACGTGTTGTTACTTTATAATAAAATCAGATGCTAAACCTTTCCCACTGACTGCATAGCAATGTGGTAGCTTCAAGATGGCTATGTGCTCTTACTAAATGAGCTAATTTGGTAATAATGGTTCATCCTTTGGCAGACACCAGGGAAAATACACCAGTATGGGTTTGTCAGGGGCTTCTAATCTCCAGGGCATCAACTTGAACCTCCTTCATGACATCAAAGATGTCCTGTTGCCACTGAATGAAACTAAACATGCCAGTGTTGCCCATAACAACAGTTGCTAGGCGACCTTTGCCAGCAAGTGAGTGGTGGGTAGTACTGCAGATCATGGCACTATTTATCATCATACACCATAGTCTTGTTTACGGAAAGGCCTGATACGTGCAGGGAGTAGCCACATGATAGAAATGTCATGCATACACAGGAGAAGGAAAGCGTTTGGGGAAAGTATGGGAAACTGTCGTTGTCAGGCTGATGTCTGTGTGATTTCTGACTGGAACTTCTGCGATGGCATTGCAGTTATGTGACAGTGTTAGATTTACCCTGTGACCATCCGCCTCTCTCGGGGGAGCATGGAGGGGAAGAGACGAGAGTGCAGGTGTGAAATAATGAAGATGTCATCGCTACTGGGGTTGGGACTCCAGGAAGAATCAGCTAATACCATACGTTGTCAAGAGACAGCCCAAGTATAAAGCATTCCCTAGACAAGTCCATGATTTGACTTACAGTGTCTCCAGGGATAATGCATTTTCTGAAGAACAACAGATGCTGCCATAGAACTACTTACTTATTTAAAGACGTTACACCCACTCAGCAATCATTCGTTGAACAGATCAACTAAGCATAACTGGAGCTCACAAAGGGATTTCCAAAGTCCATACCACTCTTTGTGAGCAAGCGCTCAGAGAAACACATTTTCTTTTTCCTGTTTTCCCTCCTATCCTGTGTTACTCTTGGCTAGGCTGTGTGGTCTGAGCAATTGGGCCTAATTCATATTGCTTGAGAATTCAGTATAGATCAGTAGAAGCCTGCCTGCCCCCACCCTGCTATTGCTGGACTTAAAAGAATGATACTCAAAAAGAATTCATTTTTAGCCAATTAAAATACCATCTTTAATTAGAGCGCATTAAGAGGTTGCCAATTTATTGATCCCTATAGTGTTATACAACATAAGCAGCATTCTCCTTTCAGAGATTTCCACCCCTAAAGGATCCTGCAGTGTCACCACAAAAGAACAGAAAAGAAAGGCATCAGCAGGATGTTTTCTATGCAGGAGCCAGATAATTAAAGTGACAGCAGCTACAGGGTGAAATGTCAGCTCCACCTTTCTGTGTTTTCAGTATTACCATCACATTTCTCTTACACTTACAGAGTGCAAGGAGGGAAGAGTAGGAATAAAGCAATGGAAAAGAAAGTGCATCTTGCACAACAAAGGGAAAGGAAAGGAGAAAAAAAGAAAAGGAAAAGGAAGAAACAGGCGTATAGCAGCTCCTTTGGAGAAATGATTGGGCAGAGGTGGAATTATTTTCCTAAGAAAGATAAAGTGAGTGAAGGTCCAACTTCTTGGCAGAACAGTGCTCAGTGGTAGGAACCTGGCTCAGGGTTAGGGCTGGGGTCCTGTATTGTTTTCACCCTTTACACTGGCTGCATTAGACTGGGCATCTACAGTGGGTGAGGCTCTATTTCTCGTGTAAGTGGGGAGGACATAATTGTGACTACATTGTCAGAGTGATGCTGAGAATTAGATGCACCCAGTATATAAGAGCCTGGCATGTAGTAAGGGAGCAGAAGGTACCAGTGGGGCATAGCTAGTGCCCTCTTGTTACGGTTAAATGGCTGGGAGAGGAGTTGCTAGGCAGAACTCTCGCAGCTAGTGAACTTGCCCATGGCACCAGAGAAAGCTGCACTTACTGCCTTTCCCACCACTGAGGAGGCCATGGCCAAAGGCAGGTTGGGAGGGTGCTGCTGGTGGTGGGGCCTGTCATGGGACCCTGGAATGACACAGGTGGAGCAGGACAAAACCCAAAAGCAGGCTAGAGGCTGGAGCTGTGGGTTGTGCAGCTAGGAGGGGCCGTGGGAGGGAACTTGGCCAGCAGTCCTAGCAATCCGGGAGCATTGGCAGCCTGCAGACCAAGAGTGCATAGTGGATTCCCAGAAGGGACATTAAGTGGGCAGTGTAGTGACTAGCGCTTCCTACATCCTCACATTATGCCATTTCATTCCTACAACAGCACTGAGCACACTCAAGGCTGCAGGTCTCTCTGTTCTCTTTCTGAGATGGAAAAGAAATTCATACTTAAAATATGTAGCCTTCCCCTGATGACTGGGTCAGCCTAAGAAGCACCAGCAGCAGGATGCAGGACTGTGGCCCTGAACCCCCCATTCTGGACTCCTGGCTCACCGTGGCAGTGCTGGAGATGCCCTTGTCCTTCTGCTTTGTTCCCTTTGGCCTAAGTGAAGTGCTGGGGACAGCACTTTCTGTGCAGCCAGCAGGAGAGCTCTTCAAGGACTGTACCTTGGCTTTGCTGTCTTCCTACCTCCAAGGCTCCCCTAGACACCCACTGTCTCTGATTCGGGAGAGCTGTCTCTCAAGGATCAGGACAGAGTGTTGGCTTCCTGTCCTAAGGGAGGTTTTAATTTTGAGACACGGTGTCTGCAGTGAGCCAGAGCCCCACCTACCCCCACCTACCCCCACCTACTCCACAGCAGCTGTCCTTCCCCGTCTCATTTTCCTGTTCTCTGATACGAAGTCTTAGAATTTTCTCATGAGTAAACGAATCACGAATCACGCCTTGAATTTGGGTACCCCAACTGAGACAGTTTTGTTAACCTTTAATATAGGAGCTCCAAAAATCAACATAAAATTTTTCAAGTATCAGTTTCGAGGCTGTTAATTTTGCAGGTTTTGTAAATGGGGGCTTGTTCCACTGGGATTCAAAACTCTACAGGACAGAAAGAAGACTAGATTTTGCTGAGGATCCTAAATGGGCCTGACTTTGGTGGCACCAAGTGGCCTCTGTCCTTGTAGACATGCTGCTCCCTGTCAGTGGTCCTGCCCCCATGGGGGATGTGCTGAGCACAGTACAGCCTGTCTGTCTGTCTGTCTGTCTGTCTGTCTGTCTGTCTGTCTCTCTCTCTCTCTCTCTCTCTCTCTCTCTCTCTCTCACACACACACACACACACACACATACACACACACACACACATCTTTTGTGACCCCCTTTCCTGAATCTCCACAGAAATTAACAGTGCTTTTTCACTCTGCAAAGCACTGTGGAAAGTCAGCAGGGACCTCAGGCTGGGTCAGGAAGGACTGAGTTCATAGACTCTATCACATCTCTCTAGCTCAGCATCTTGCCATTATTTAATGGAATGCGCATGGGCTTGCAGGATAAGATTTTCTAGATTTGAGTTCAGACTTTTTCCTTGGCTCTGTTGTAGATATGAGCAGGTCCCACCAGCTCTCTGGGCCCTGGCGCTCCTTTGTAAAGAGGAGTTTTGAGACTAAGATGTGTACAGAATGGAATGACTGCCGACACACAGGCAATGATGTACAAGAGAGGTCTCAGAAAACCAAAGGGAACAACGTGTTTGTCATTCATTTTTAGGAGATAGAGAAGGAAGGTGGGAGAAAAAGAGGTAAGGGGAGAGGAAATTAGACCCTTTACTATGGCAATAAACTCTATGCTCTACACGTGCTGCCCGCCCTCGTCATTCACGTGCCAGCTGGCATCTGCCCTTTTCTTTGCCTGGCATACTCCTCTCTTCCTTTGGGCCTCACCTTAAAGCCTCTGGGAAGCTTTCACTGCACAGCACCTCAAGAAGTCTCTGGCAGGTGCCCCTGTGCCCTCGTGAAACCTTGCATTTGCCTGTCAGGGCTTTCCTAAGGTTTGCCTTCGTCTTCTCTGGCACCACAAAGACAAGCCCAGTGCTTCAGGGCCACGTAGTACTTGGCCCATAGCTCTCAAGCACAGTGAAAACCGAATGGCCGTGTTCCTAAACCACTTCAGAGGTGAGAAGAAGAAAAGTAAAATTGCCTGTGCTCAGAGCCATGTGAGCCTCATTAGTACATGAATACCATCATTACCGAACATCACAAATCTCAGGGTGGCATATATTTCTGGTAACAAAACATATCATTTATGCATGTGTGGGTTTTATGGTTTCTTTATTCAAGTTCAGAAGAGTCTCAGATTTGCTTGGAGGCTAAGGGAGCTCCAGATACCATGTTCCTGAAAATGTGATCTGTTAAATAAATTCTGCTTCTTAAAAGCATGCCACGTGTAAAACAAAAGCCATCATTGGCTTCCCGTATCAATGAACTGTGGAGTGAACTTTGAAACCTAAGTTCCCATTGTGTGGAGTCTCAGGGAGACTTCATTTTTATTTAATGTTAAAGTCATAATACATGTTATGATAATGAGCAGCAGAATTTTAGCCCATTATGGCATTGACATAACATACTCTTTAAAAATAAAACCCTAACCTATAAATATCAAAAGTTTTATAACTCTGTACTTGGTGTCTCGATTTTTGTATCAGATTTTTAGGGCAGATTTCACTCTAGGAAGAATGGCCCAGGAGCTGGTCTCAGTAGTGATTTCACACCATGGTCCCAACCTGCTTGGTCAACTCCAATTTGCCACTTCAGGAGAGAATGACAACTGTGTCAAAGTTGGCAGATAAAGTGGCTGCACTCAAAGCTAAAGTAGAACTATGAGCTGGTAAGTGAACAATGGGATTTTTGACACACGTGAAACATTAACAAAGACTTTTAAGAGACTGGACCAGAGTCTTTTTTCTCCCAGCTAGCATGCAGTAACATACCTCAGCTTTTAAAAGAGCATTACTCCTCCCTCACAAAAGACCCCTGAGCTGGGAAGGAACGAAGCCATGACTCACGTATGAATAAGCCAGGTGACTTGGCTTTGTGCTTAAGCACATCGACTGCTTGAGGTTGCAGATAACAGTGCTAAAAGTATCTTTGGGGCAACCTCAGGCCTCCACGTGTTCTGAATTAAAGGCAGGGTAGAGTATTCTGAGGTTGGCCCAAGACTAGGGAAACGCCTATTTCCATTTTCAGCTTCCTGTCTGTGTGAGTCAGGATTCTGCACTGACAACAATTAACATGAGATTATGGAGTAGCTGGACCTGGGCAACATACCTCAGATGTCACTGTTTCCCATCACCCCAGATGGAAAAACAAGCTCAGGACCCGCTGGCTCTGCACTGCGATAAGTTGTACATTTATTTCATATATATTACAATAGGAAAAAATAAAGTGCACAATACATGCGATGAGCTTTGAACCACCCTAAAAACACCCCCACCTGGTCTGTGGGAAAATTATGTTTCATGAAATCTGTCAATGGCACAAAAGATTGGGATCACTGGTTCAATACGCCTATATATGCTCTAGAAATGTCACATTTGTAGCTCATCTTAGCTGTAATAAGTATGAGCACTACCATGAATGTCTCAACAATAGATATGGATTTTTCTGTTAAATTAAATAAATACTATGATCAATGTGCATTGTGTTAATTATAGTGGCTGTCCTACTGACGTGTTGTGAAACTATCTCATTGTTATTTCTTATTAAAAATAATAAAAAATGAAAAACAGATACTATGAAGATATGTGATGAATCTTTGATA
>PVKN010032127.1:0-12330 GCA_004027915.1 Capromys pilorides
AGTGCGCATAAATGAGTCTAGATATCAGAGCTATAATATAGGACTCTGAAAACCTGGTTATGTTGGTTATACTACAAGCTGATTATATGACCTTGGCAATTGACTTAGTCATTCTGAACCTCAGAGTCATTGTCTTTAATAAAGCATTTAGAAGGAGGATTCCATAATATTTGAGATATCTTTGGACTAATCTTTAAACTACTGTAGTATGACCTTGTCCTGCTACTGCTTACCTTGTTGTCTCCTTGTTCCCTTTCTTCAGTAGAAGAAGAAAACAATGATTACATGACAATTGGTAATTTTGTAATTTAATAATAGTTGTATTGTACGTATTATTTTCTGCTTGGCCCTTTGTTTTGTGTATGCAAATATGGTCAAACATTGCAATCTTTCAGCCTAGACAAAAGTGAAGAAACATAGGACTTACACATATGAATTTACTACATTCTTACTATGACAAGCATTATTACTAATTCAAAAAGAAACCCAAAATCCCCCTAAAATTATAAGATAAAGAGGAAGACACAGACCATATTAGACAGTAGTGACAAGTACATAAGCAAAAGAGTGTAACCTAAAGCAGGAGATAGGCAAAAGAGAAGAATAAAGACTTATTCTTTTTCTTTTGCTTGTTTATTTGCTTTCTTAGCTCTATGCTTTAGGTCCTGAAAAGTAGGTTCAGTGCAGCGACATTTACTGAGATGCTGCAAAGTAGATGGGGAAGAAGGGAAATTTCGGTTAGTGGGAGGCAGTATCAAGGACTTGTTGGGCAGATGTTAAGTTGGCACTCGCTGTTCTAAACATCCAGATGTTGGCAGTTTGACCTGAGTTTGGAGATGTGGACAGAAGTCAGGGACACAACTTCTGTTTGAGAGCGTGGAGAACAGCAGGAGAGAGACTAAAGTATCTGTGAGGATCCAGGCTTGAGCCATAAGGGAACTCAGCATTTGGAGGTCAGGTAGAGGAGACAGAGTCAGCAGAAAAGACTGAGAATGTGAGCCAAAAATGTAAGGAGAAAATTGGGAGAGCATAATGACCAAAGCCAAGAAAGGAAGATGTTTTTAAGAAAAGTAAATAACCATGTAAGAGATTGTAGAGGCACTGGATAGATGAGGACAGAAAGGTAGCAGAAGAGTCACTGGGCACTTTCCAAAACTCTCTTTCATTTAATTAATTAATTAATTAATTAATTAATTAATTATAGTGTACCCAAGGGTTGAACCCAGGGCCTTGCATTCGCTAAGCAAGTGCTCTACCAGGAAGATATGCACTCAACATATTATTTTAGTCAAATGGTGAGAGTTAAACACCAGGCTGACATGAGCTGAAGAATGAGTAGAGTAGGCAATAAAGAAACAGAGGTTATGGTCTAGTTAATTACTTCAAAAAGTCCTACTGGGAGGGTCATCAGGGAAAAATGGTACTTGGTACTCCAGATATAAAAGAATGTGAAGCCATGAGACATGCTGCATAGCAGTTATGTCCCATAAAGGATGATCCAAGAGGACAGGCTGATGAAAAGAAACCTGGACTCACTGCTCAAAGACTCTTCTAAGGTGCACTGGGATGGGCTCCAGAGCCTAAGTGCCACCGTTTTCTTCTCGAAGTTCAGGAAGAAATAGAAAGATGTATAGACGTGTGAAGACTTCCCATGCTCGAAATCGGGATGATAGTTTCAAAGTCTTCTATGTTCAGTAACACAGGAAGAAAGCAGGGAATCGGTACAAGTGTATAGGGGAAGATGCATGTCCATGGAACATAACATGTTTGGGGACAGGTTGTTTCAGAAAATGGAAACACATACTAATGAGTAAGTAGGGGGTTGCCAGACACACCTCGTGGCCTGTGGAAGTTTGTGGCTGTACATTTCAAGTGAAAGCAAAGCAGCACAGTGTCTTTAGCAGGTCAGTCACTCAAGTACAGGCACACAGGAAGCCAAGTTGGGCAACAAATGTTTCCCCCAGCAAGAATGGAATGGTAATGATGCTAGATCATACACTACAAGTAGAACACAGGAAAAAGAGAGGTGGATGGGGAAAGTGGAAAAGGGATTGAATGAGTGAACTGACCAGGGTGAAATAACACTGCAAGGGCAGCTCCGGAGTAACTGCTGGAAGAAGATGTTATGGCTGAGGATGGACTACTTGGCGTGGAGTTTGTGCACTAACATGCTTATGACACAGGCCAAGGGAGTGAGTTTTGGGAACAGACAGAAAGAAAAATAAATGCAAGCAAGGAAATCAAGACATTTCTATGATCACAGAATGTGGATGTCAAATTTATCATGAGATGTGGGGATGGACAGGAGTGCTGAGAGCCAAGAGCTAAAGTCGCCCTGGGCAGAGGGAACGGCAAGGACATCAGAAGTCTCGGCGAGAGAAGCATGCAGCCCCAGAGGAAACGGAAAGTTTCGAAGTAGGGGCAGCAGCCTGAATTACATAGCAAGACCTGGAGACTGTACGACCGTGTCCAGGATGATCCGCTCCATACCTCCGAGAGACGGCCGCCTGGGGGAGAGCAGGACCTCTGACAGAGCTTGCTGTCAGTTTAACGGTTCCAGCCTCTCTTGACCAAGCCCCTCAAGTCCCGCCCTGGTCCTTTGGCCCCCGCCCCTTGAGCTACCCACTTGACAGCCCCGTGATTTACACGACGCTTTGGGGGGAACAACTAGGTACAAACCATAACAGGTAGTAAAGAAAAAAAAAAAATCTATGATAGAGAAAAAAATAGGCAAAATGTGGTTTCATTGGTGATTTCAGTTATGCAAGCAGTTCAGGAGCGTGATCCACTCAACATGATGGCCTGCAAAGCCAGCCACCGAACTCATATCTTCGGATACTTTTTCTATGCTATTCCCATTGCTCCATGATGATATACATTTTCCTTTCAGCTTTTATATTTCTCTTGAGACCTTTGTGATATTCCTGGAGATAATGGAAATTCACTAACACTGGTCCTGAAATATCAATAAAGTACGCATGCATTTAGTTCTTGACTGTTTTCTGATGTACCATGTACACATTTGTGTTCTCTTTTTACTATTACAAATAAAAATAACCTAAGTAGGAGTCATCAAACTCTTTTTGATTTTGAGTTAGTGGAAACATGTCTAGAAGGCCAAATGTGTCCACTCCCCCCCACCCAATTCTTTCCACCTGTATCACATCAACCTTTTGCTAAGATGTTGATATGTGATGCTTTCCTTTTCAGTTAAATATTCATTTTTATTCATACACATCTTGACTGCATTCCTGGTGTGCAGTCAGTATTTGTACACAATGCACCATAATTCTTCTTTTCGTCCCATCAGCCTTCTTGGTACCATCAGGTGATCCTTGTCACTTGGCTTGCTGGCAAGCCCTCATTTGTCTCTAGGCTGGGTTTTACTCTCTTTAAGATCATTCAACATCAGCTGGGTGTGGCAGTGCACACATAAGCCCAGCACCTGGGAAGATGTGGCCGGAGGACTGTTGCAAGTTCAAAGCCAGCCTGGATTACGCAGTGAGTCTGAGTCCAGCCTGGATAACTTTGACTTCAAAACAAAGCAAAACAGCATGTTCAAGATGGATCCCAACTCTGATGAAACAGTGTTAAAGATTTAACAGGCCAAAATGTTGGAAGCAAACATTTGCTTGTGTGTGCCTAGGCACTCAAGCTTGGGCCACTTGGCAGATCTTAGCCTTATTTCGGTAACTTAGGTTTTGTTATGAAGGTGATAAAGCAACCGCATCACAGAGTGGTATAGGAAAACACATCTGCACAGTGCAGCAGAGGCTGAGTATTTCATATATGCCTGTTCTGATGTGCACTGAACCTGCAGTGCATGTGTGCATCCACACACATGTGTGTACACAGCTAAGGGTGGCCTTCCCCTGAATTATAGATGTGCAAAGGAGAGAATGCTCCCCTGCACACCTCTCTGCCTTCCTTCAAAATACTGTGGACAAGCATTCCAACCTGCAACCTTGAGCATCTATCTAATCTTGGGTGGTTTCCCATATTCAGAAAAACAAAATCAGCACCTCGATTTCCTATCTCTTCTAAGCTTTCCTCAAAAGCTATTTCTAATTCCTGTCTCCTAGTTCTTAGGATATTGTCTCTTTCATTTTTAACTATTCAATATCAGCAATAATGTTCGAACTGAAGTTATCTCAAATATTATTGAAACATTTTTAAATGAATTGTTTAGTGCCTCAGTAACAATTGAAAATTAATTTCTTTTAATGTTTCCTCCTGACTGTCCTTTGTGAAAATAGTGTCTAATTGAGTATATCTTTCTTAATTATACAACTCACCCTGCAGTTCAGAAAGTAAATGAGTAATTTTGAGTGGAGCTGGAAATGTTGTTCAGTAATAGAGCATTTGATTGCCATGCATTGGACTATGAGTTCAATTCTTAGCCTTGCAAGGAGAGAAACATGTTTCTAGATTTTGGATTTTGGGTGAAAATCAAACTTGATAATAGCTTCTCCAGGAGGATATGAACATTTTGGAACTCTCCCAGAAGTTTGTCAGTCTGAAATTTAGCATTTTCTTCTTTAAAAAAAAACAACATCATACTTGAATTTCATTAATGGTGCACAGATAAATGTATGCTCTCTTAAATTGTAGGCATCCATAAATAATAAATATCCACAATGCAAAATGAAAGGATTTACTTAGAATCTGACACTTAGCTCAATTTTATTTATTTATTTATTTTTATTTTTTAAAACAACATGTATTTATTTTACACTTTAGGTGTCCAGAGTCTAAAATAATCTTGCTGGGTATGGTGGAGCACACCTATAATCCCAGTACTTCTCCAGAGGCTGAGGCAAGAGGATCAACAAGATTCTGAGGACCATCTGAGTAACATAGTGAGTTCAAGGCTAGCCTAGACTACATGGACCCTGTCTCAAAACAAAAACAAACAAGAGTGGGTGTCTCTGGTGTATCATGAAGGTGTCAGCAGGGCTGGGAGCATCCTGGAAGCTTGAGGGGAGAAGCTGTGTTCTTGCCTTTTCTGCTTCTAGAGGGTCCTGTGTCATTACAGCTCGCAAGAACTGGTGGCAACTGTCTCCTGTTGTGGGCACCGCTGCTTCTGGCCCCGACTCTCCTCTTGTCCCTCTCTGAAGGGGCCTGTGATCACATATGGGGGCTACCTGGGAAATTTAGGGTCACCGCCCCATCTCCAGACTCTGTGTGCAAACACAGCTGCAGTCTTTCGTTATCTGAGGTCACATTACTGTCATTTGAGTGACCATTATTTGGTTACATAGTCTCTTCTAACCCCACAGCATCCCCCCTTTCTTGCTTTCAGTGCTGGGGACTGAACCCCAGGCCTTCCCACTAAGCTACATCTTCAGTTCATTTTCAGCTCTTAAATCTTGAGACAAAGTCTCTCCAAATTGCTAATGAGGATCTTCCTGCCTCACTCCGGCCAAGTGCTGGCCCCCATCACTGACTTCACTTCTGTAGTGGTTGATACATTGTGTCAACTTGGCTGGATGACTCAGCGGCCTGGCTCCCTGTTGGTGGGAGTCCTGCCCCGGGGTACAATTGGTTCCTCCCTGGAGCACGACCAGGGCCTGCCTAGGATATGATTGGCTCCGCCCTAGAGCGGAATCAAGGGCCCATTCTGGGGTATGATTGTTTCCACCCTAGGGCACAAAGGGCCCACATCAGGGTGACTGAGCACAAAGAGACTTTTTAAAGGGCTGAGGAAGGAGTCAAGACATCACTTCCTTGGAGAAACTTTAGCCTTCGCATTCGGCCTGGACTTCATTGTCTGACTTGTAGCACAGACTCTTCAGCCTCCAGCTTGGATCTTTTGCCATCCATCGCAGACTCTTCAGCGTCCATCACAGCCACTTCAGTCTTCCATCACAGACCCATCAGCCAACAGATAGAGACTTATATGGAGCACTGTTCAGACCTCGGGACTGAATTCTCCAGTTGGGAGTGTTCAGACGCCCTCTGCACGCTACCTCATCTGACTCTGTGGCTGACTATTGTAAGCCAATCTTATAACTCCTTATATATTGTATATTTTGTGTTAATATCCATTCCTTATATCTGTTCTGTTCCTCTAAGTAAAACCCTGACCAATACAACTTCCCACACTTTTCCCTTTCCCCTCTTTGCCTCCACCACACTGTCCTCCCTGCTGCCCTTCGAGCATTCTAGGCACACCCCTACCTCAGGGCCTAGAGCCTGCTGCTCTCTCTGGCTAGAATGTTCTCCCCTTCAGATTTCTGTTCCTTTGTTACCTTTTCGGTGACGCCTTCTCTGCTCTTCCTACTTCCAATCTCTGGGTCTCCATCTTTCCTCTATTTTCCCTAGTCCAAGAGCTGGGTAGTTATTTTGTTTTTGGGTCCTTGGCCCTGTGCCAAGGTTCTTCTAGGACAACAGGAGTTTGTGTCTGTTGTGTTTCTCGTCTGAACTCCAAGGGCCCCCACAGTGCCTGTGGACAGCGAGGGCTCATTATTGCTGAGTGAATGAATGGAAGGGCCATAAGCTGAGCCTGCACTCAGCGCGGGAGCAGGACTCTGCCCTGAGTGATGGCGGAGGCACCCAGAAATTGGCAGGAGATTCTGTGATGGGGCCGCACAGATATCTGGATCTGGTTGTGGCCCAGAGGAGGGGGTACCGGCTCCTGCAGACTCAAGGCCAGGTAAGGAGCTGGGTCTGTTACTGCCCTGTCCCCTCACCACCCTGTCCTATGCGGAGCCATTGTGTGACAAAGTCCACTTCTTCAGATCCTGACGACCTTGTCCTGTTGGGTCTTCTCTACAATGTGCGCCCTCAACCCAGGATGGCCTGGCTCCCTGGATTCCTCAGGAAGACGTGGATGCCAGCTGGCAGTAAGGGGCAGGCTTGGGAGCACCAGGGCTGTGGCTGAGGTCACGGACTCCACATCAACGTGAAGGGACACAAGGGGGACTGGAGACGCCACCACTTCACAACTGTTGTCACCAGTGTGAGGATGAGGACTCAGCTCTGGCTTCCCTGTGGCCATCACCCTGGGGCTCTGGCCCCTGTGGCCCCTCAAAACTAGGAGGCAGATGATGCCACTGATGAGCCGGGCCATGGTGGCCAGAGACCCCACAATGGTGGCCACCATGATACCAGTGTTCATGGGCAGGTATGCAGTAGCAGCAGGCAGGTCCTTCTGCTTCTCTGCCTCAATATTTAATTGATAAGAATAAGGTAATTAAACATTGTATCCTCAGACTCAACATTCTTTTCATGGTAATCCATCCCTAAGGTTGTTGTCCAAAAAAGGTAAGGTTGCTCGCCACAGTCAATAAAGGTCTTCACTCCCCTCACGGTCGTTAAGCTGGGTATTATGGAAAAGACAGGATACAACTAGAGTTGGCAAGGGTATGAAGCAAAGGAAACACTTATGCATTGTTGGTTAGAATATAAATTGATATTTATATAAAAACAGTATAGAGGCTACTAATGAAATTAAACGTAGAACTACCTTATGACTCTGTGGTAGGCAGCTGAGTTAGATAGAACTATTACAGGCGGTCAGACAGGGCTAGGCCCTCAAAGGACCCAGTATGGCAGACAAAATACCTTGCAACTGTGGGAGAGAGACAGATATCTCCACTCTGGGCTGGACTTCAAGACAAAAGATTAAACAAATGCAGCCACACCTCCTTAAGGATAGACATCAGAGATCAATATTCTGAGTAGGTATTGATCACCTTTAAAAAAGCCAGGAAGAGTCACTCACTAATCCAATCCCCTCCAGGAACAGCCCCTGTCCTGTATTTGTGTCCACTTGCTCTGTGACTTGCTTCCCCATTTGATCCCAATGTAATCAATTTTACCTGAGCAATTATACTTATTGGTTGACTATAGTTTTGTCCTACCTCATTCCCACCTAGCAAGAGTCTCCATGCTTTCTACCTTAGATCATCCTTACTTCATGGTGTTGCTCTGTAAAACCCTTAGAAAAGGAAGGGTCCATAGGAATCCACTTGAGTCTCCTTCTGTCCCTCTCTCAGACAGAAGCTCTCATTCCTCCAAGTAATATATTTTGCTCTTAACCTTCATTGTTCCTAAAGTTCATTCTTGAGTTTTAGAGAACACAAACTTGCCCCAGCTATCTTTTAGGTGGGGACTTCAGCCCAACAAGCCCACCACCGGTTACTCTCAGTGGAGATAAAAATTCACCACTTCTCAAAGATATCTGTGCTTCCAAGCTCGTGGTAGCATTATTCATAATAACCAAGATATGGAAACAATCTGGGTGTCTGGCAACAAATGGATAAAGAAAATGTTTTAGATATAATGGAATTTTGTTCAGCCTCAAAAGAGAAAGCGTTCTTGCTATTGACTACAATGTGTATGTAGAGGACTTTGGGTTACATGAAATAGGCCAGGCACATCAGGAAAAAGATGGATGATCTTGCTTCTGTGTGGAATCTAAACAATGAAACCAACTATTTAGAGACAGAGAATGGAACAGTGGTTAGCATGGGCGAGGGAAGGAGATCTGGAGAGGTAGGCCCTAGAATACAAACTAACAGACATGAAGGATGAGCACGGCTAGAAATGTACCAGAGCATGAAGATGATAGGTAATGAAATGTGTTAGATTAAGGATTTTGCAAAATAAAATTTAGCTGCTCTTGTCACAAAGGTGTGTAGGATGATGGATGATAGATCTATTAATTTATTTCACTCTAGTAACCATTTCACTATGTATATGTATTTCAATATACATGTTGTAAACCCAATTATAAGCAATAAAACTTTTTGCAAAAGAAAAGTCCTCAGATGAATAATTTTTATAATCAGCTGTTTGGTTGGAAGGGCCCTGAATTGGAAACGAGGGCTTCTGATGCAGACAAAACAAGGGAAGACAGAGTAGAGGAAAAAGTTAAATTTTTAAGCTCTTAACATTTTTTCCTCTAAATCTAAGTCACATTGCAATGAATTTAATCTTTTAAAATCAAAATAAATTCAATTATTTCCATTTAAGTATCTTTCTATTTATAATGTAAAAATAGAAGGGTATATTTTATGTGAAAGCACACAATATTTGGATCGACTTCTACTTCTATCAATAATTTTGAAACACAGGCAAAGTTACTGAAATTCTGTTTGATGCTCTGTAAGAAAACTCAGATATGAAAATGGCTAAGATTAACTTGTATCTGCACTCTCTTCATGAAAAAACTGATATAATAAGAACTGGACTGACAACCTCACAAAGTTCTAAGAATTAAATGCTATCATCTGTGAAATCAAAAATCATAAGCCATTAATCAAATGTAAATTCTTTTTGTTCCATTTCTCATTGGGCCGCAGAAAGGCTTGGCTAATTGTCTAAGATAAGCACTCCTAGCAGCACAGCAGTATTTTTTCACTCCCTCCAGAAAGAGGCTAACTCTCCGCCACAGCTGAAAGACTACTTCATATCTCCAAAGGAGCTGTGGTTGGAGCCTAGGCCATGTGAACCAGTACTGTGGCGTAGTGGACTGCTCCTGTTCCCAAGGAGAAATTCCAGTTGGCTGTGGAGACAAAGTGGAGTGATTGCACCCATTTAATTTACAATTAGGGAAGCAGAGGTTTCCAGAATAAGTAAACCACTGACTGCAGAAATACTTCAGAATGAGAGCAACTTTCCTGGATTAAATTCTTCGAGATCTTAAGCAGTTCCAACAAGTCCCTATGCTTTACATATTGTGGTCATGTTCCTTTATTACCTGGGAAAAGGGGAAAATGTAGCGCTTAAACTGTAGTCATTTATTCAGTGAGATATACTGCCCACTCCCTCAGGGGTGGGATATTCATTGGTGAGTGAACAATGCCAGCATTTGTGCACAGACTAGACAGGCCAGATACCAGTACTGCTCAATAAAAAAACAATTAAAAGGGCTTCTATTTCATCTGCCTCCTAAAGCTCATACCAAACTTGCTGAAAAGGCCAATATGATACTTGTCCCTTCTCCACATCGCTTACACGTACAGTCTCCTCCTGTGCCCCTGGTATAAGATACTGAAAGCCGACCTCCCTCCTAGGAGCCAGAAAAGTTCGCCAGCCCAGCTCAAGCTGAACCTTTTCCTGCCCTAGGCCTGCTGAGAATAAAAATGTTTACCAACTGACTTTCCCTTAGGCTCCTAAATATGCTTCACCAAAGCAGTTAACAAAATAATAGGGCTTTTCTTAAAGCTAAAGTAAAGCACTGTAAAAAAATTTGGAAAATATTGAAAACTTTGGAAAAAGTACATACCATCCAATTACTTGGAATCAATCACATCAGTATATTTCCATCATACACATTTGTACAAGTTCATTACTTCTCATAAAGAATGTTTGACATAATAATTGGTTCATATACACAATAAATTATCTTGATGATGGGATACAGATATTTATTTACATTTCACACACACCAAATACATATAGCATTAAGGTGAATTTATACAACAATTTTAGGGTTTCATGAGGTCAAGTGAGGTGCAATTTCAGCATTCCCAAAGTTCAAATTTTTGGAGTGTTTTGGATTTCAGATTTTCAGATTAAGGATACTCAGCCTGCTTATGTGTCCAAGTTCAATTTCATATTCAACATATGTGTATCATATCCATCCAATTTATTAAAAATAAAATTCTGATTATATTGTTTAATATAATATCTTTTAAATTTAATACTACAGAGAACATTCTTATAAAATACTTGAAAATATGCTGTGATAGTTGGTTTAATTGCCAATTAGGTCATATGGAGAGACTCCTGGAGAGATGATTGGATCATGGAGACTCGGTCTTTATCAGCGAATTAGCTTAATGGTGCTAATAGCTGAATGTGTTAGAAATGAGGTCCAGGAGGAGGTGGGTCACCAGGGATGTGCCTTTACAGGGTTTATTCCTTGCTGGTCTTTTTCCCTTGAGATCTGCTTCCAGCCAACATGACATAAACACCATTCCTTGGCCAAGCTTTGTACCATGGAATTTCTGCTTTGGATCCAGTTGACTGGATCTGACTGAACCTTCTGAATGTCTGAGTCAAATAAACCCTGCATCCTTTAAGCTGCGGATGTCAGGTATTTGTCTTTCCTCAGCAATAGAAAAGCTGGCTGATACTTGTGAAGTTTTGCAAATTTCTTTAGGCTATTATGGACCATATTCTATTAAATCAACATTTACCGAAAGCAATTATAACTGCTGGTTAAAATATCAAAAGGCATCTCTATGAAAGCACTGGTGAACAACAAAGGCAGCTAGACCTTGGACAGCCATGATCTGAGGGAGAAGGAAAATACATTACTGCAAATTCAGTGTTTGCCCTGCATTTCCTCCTGAGGCATTTGCCAATCAATGAGCACTTCAGAGCACACAAAGTCGTTGCAGCGAGCTCCGCTCCTCAGTGCTGCGTGCCACAATAAAACAAAGAACAGAAAGCCAGGAAGCAGCAGCTCCTATGCTTTAGGGTGTCAAGGGCTAAAGAAAATGAAAGAATTGAGGTAGCGCATATATAAGTTAGTGTAACTTAATTATTCCACCATGGCTATATATCAAAACACTTTTATATCAAAAACATATGCAATTTTTTTCTTTTCATTCATAAACAAATAGAAAAAATGCAGAGAATCTCTGGCCTCTGCATTGCTTTTCATATTTTAAGGCATAAGTAATTTCTTACAGTGAGAAGATTAAATAGCCAAGAAATCAAAGAGGAGCAAACATACAGGCTAACAAAAGTCGAAAAAGTCAGATATCATTGAGACTTCAGGGGTTACAGAATACTTGCAGAAGAAAAATTTGTCTTCAACACTTCATAGCTTAGATTTTCATTGAGAGCAAAGAGCAGCTATGCCATACAAGGGGAAAAGGAAGCCAGCTGCGACCAGTCATCGCAAACAGTGCAAGCTAGAGTCAAATCACCTAAGTGTCTGTTTGTGTCAAGGTAATCTGGCCTTCCTCTAAGGGTCTGCCAGGGGAAAATTAACTTCTAGATCAAGAAAAAAACAGTCGGAATCATTGTCATTGTCCATACAAGATGGTATATGTTCCAAAATTACCAGCTGCATCATATTGGATAAAATAAATATGAGCAGAAGAATGTAGGACTAATCAGAGATAAGCGATCAAATAATTTTGATTTGTATGTTCTACAAATTAGATGGCAAGATTCATAGCTCTGAAAGATAACTGGAAGCTCAAAAGGAGAAATTCTATAATGGAAAAACAAAAATTGAAATGATAAAACATAACAAATAAATTTAATAGTGATCAAACATTAGGAGGATTGGTCATCTACAATACACTACAGTAGACAATAGAAAAGCTGCAGCACACAGAAAGGAACAAAAATGAAAATACTGAG